>JXCR01070217.1:49563-62263 GCA_002079205.1 Phalaenopsis hybrid cultivar
CATTTTATAGACTAAAATATAATTTTAGAATATTTCTTTAATTTGTATTTATTACAACACTATTTAATACATAAAATTACTATATATAGTAATTTATTCCATATATATATACATAAAATTGTGTTTCATATGTGTTAGATATGTAAATACATAAAATTGTGTTCTATATGCGTTCTTATTCTTATACAAAAGTTGTTAACACTTTGGGGGCCTACTGAAGTTCCAAAAATATGATTGTTATACTCTTCTTTTAAACATTTTACCAAACAGGGGCAGTATGATCTTTTTTCTATAAACAGTTGTCCAACAGCTGGTTTCACACAGTTGCACCAAACTGACAGCCAACTTTCTCGCAGATGCTTCCTCGCAGCAGCTTCCTGGGGCAGCGCAGCTGCAGCTGCGCCAAACAGAGCCTTAAATCGCAACTAAATGACTACAATTCAAATCAAACTCATGAAGTTTCATCGGTCATATGATAAAGTTGTCTTAAATGGTGTGACTAGTATATGCGTGCCCACCTGTGTGTGCATGTGCCCATTTGTGCTATTGAACATTTTTTTTGGGCAATGTATGCTAGCTTGCATATGAGACCATTTGTGCGCATATATGTGATCAAGTAGAGATAATATATGGTCTAATAAATTAAGCTCTCATTTGTTGTTTTAAAGATTAAGGAACTTCACCCAATTCTTTGTGTTCTTATAAGGGATTTTGAAAGCGCGTTGCTCAATATTGACAGTTAACCCTTAGTAAGTTCTTGTCTTTTGATGGTAATGAGTACGCCTGAGTCAATTTTTATTTTGTTTGTATTTTTAATACTTTATTTTTTTATTTGTGTTGTTTGATGATTTTTGAGNGAAAACTGCCAAAATAGAAAGAAGATGGGACCTACCAAATGGATAAGTACGACCTAAATTTCTTGATGGCAAATTTTCTTCACAAACAGAAAATACAAAACGAAACCAAACTAAGCGACAAACTTGNCATGTATGTAAATCTTCCTAAAATTAAGTAGTATGGTGGCATATACTTTGTAAAAATTGAAGTTTAGGTGTTAGATATGTGGATACATAAGAATTAAGTGGCATGTATGTAAATCTTCCTAAAATTTAACGATCGCCTAAGTGGAGGTCATGATTGTCTAGTTCAAAGAATTTCACCAATGAACCTTTTATAATTTTGCTACAGCTGCTTTATGAGTTTCACCTTTGCTTCTCGCCATCTTCTCTGATACTTTTCTACTTTAGTTTTCCTCTTCATGGTTCTCTCTGATGTGAAACTCACCATCAAAGGATTGCTTTATAGGGTTTCAAATAGGACGTAATGCAATGTTGTTTTGCTGCAATGGTAATGGAGCAACTAAGGGCTCTGAAAATTAGTCATTATGCTGGATTTGTGAAAAGTTATTACATATAATTTGTATTTATGTTCGGTTTCATGTTTTTAAGATATCCATTTTATAGACTAAAATATAATTTTAGAATATTTGTTTAATTTGTATTTATTACAACACTATTTAATACATAAAACTACTCCATATAATAATCGATTCCATAGATATATACATAAAATTGTGTTCCATATGTGTTAGATATTTAAATACATAAAATTGTGTTCCATATGCGTTATTATTCTTATACAAAAGTTGTTAACACTTTGGGGGCCTACTGATGTTCTAAAAATATGATTGTTATACTCTTCTTTTAAACAGTTTTACCAAACATAGGCAGTATGGTCTTTTTTTCTGTAAACAGCTGTCTGACAACTGGTTTCACGGAATTGCACCAAACAGACAGTCAACTTCCCCGCAGCTGCTTCCTCGCAGCAGCTTCCTGGGGAAGCGCAGCTGCAGCTGAAAAGCTGAGCTGCGCCAAACATAGCCTAAATATCTTTGGTTGCCTCCGTCGAATTTAAAAAAAAAGTAATAAATGTAGGTGATAGATATGCAAAGACATTGGATTTAATTTTAGTAGTACAAATGTAAAAAAAAAAAGTTTAGGTAGATATGCAAACACATTCGATTTAATTTTATTGATTTAATTTATTAATAACTAATGATTGATTCATTTATTTTCAAATCATAATTAGATAAAATTATATATTATTATTTAATGATTAATTAGTTGTTTTATAAACATATTTTTAAATTTTAAATTATATGATAAAAATAAAAATTATGTAAATTAATAAAAATAATTAATTTTTAATTAATATTATTTTATTGCCTGAGACAATAACTTGTTTAATATAAAAAATATATTTTATCTGCTGTTATATACATAAATATTACACATGGACAAGATGATCATTTTTCCAGAAACAGCTACCTCACAATTGTTTTCACACAGCTGCGACGAACAAACAGTCAGTTTTCTCGCAGCAACTTTTCGGGACAACGTAGCTGCAGCTGCCCCCAATAGAGCCTAAATCCTGCTATAATAAAATATAATTAGCACAGGCTACAGACATCATTGCACATGGCATTGTCAACATGGATCATTGTTACTGCCACTCAACGATGCGCAAAAGATTACTCCAAAATAAAAAATATGACCAAAAATATATGAATGTTTTCATCATATTTTATTAAATTATTATTATTATTTGTTTAATGCACAAAAAGGTCTGCTACATGTCATACCCTTCAGCAAACGAGACGCTTTTGAAGGTTGGATCAACATATATACAACAATGGGCTTCATCAAAGCCAAAAAAAAACAAAAACTAATAATTAATCATATATATCATATTAATTACTTATACATCACGCTGGTTAATACAAGAAAAAAAAATCATTGAAAGTGATAAATACTGGTAAATCTCTACTCTTATCAGCGAACACATAAGAACCAAAGAGCTTCAAGTATAACTCCAAGCACCTATGTTTTCTATTCTGCAAATTTTTAGATTTGAGGATTGCAAATTTCTAAATTTTTTTGTCAATATCTTTCATTCTTTCTCTCTGATTTTATTGCTTCGTAAGACTTGAGGACTTCTTTGAATTTTTCCTCAGCAGCCTCTGCAAAAGAATAGAATTTTCTCATCAATATAAAAATAAAATATGCAACTTTGGAAAACCCAGATAGTCGAAGACAGAACTGGATATAAAAGACTATATGAGTTGCATTTTACCTTTAGTCTCTTTGTTCTGATCTGGATGGCATTCCATTGCTTTTGCTCTAAAAGCAGTCTGTTACCAAAAAAAATGTTAATGATTATTGGTTAAGAACCTGAAAATGATAACTATCAGGCTTAGCAGTTCTCTGTGCAGTCCGGCATGCAAGATGATGAGTTAAACATGTAATAAAGATATTATAATATTGTTTCAGTATGCTAAAAAATGTATGTTGTAGCTATTAGCTTGATTGCATAGTATGCATGAATAATTTTCCTGGATTTCGATAACAGATAGACCGAATCAAACATTTAAAGTTTTTTTGCATGATTATTCCAGTAAATGGTCAAAAGTTTTAGTAATGAATGAGTTATCTAAACAAAGGAATAGGAACCAAAGCAAAGGAATATATTCATAGCTCTAATAATCGCAAGTGATGCATTTATGATTTAGTTACTAACTTATAAGGGACCATAACAATTTTCAAACTTCTCTAGTAGAAAATTCTAGAACTATAGGTGCTCGAGGTTGCAGTTCTAGCGGTTCGTCCGTAGGTGCATGATTCTTAGGAGATTTTAGTTTATTCTATTTGGTTGTTGAGGTATGTAGAAATAATCAAATATTGAATAAAAGTTTTTCTTGGATGCAAAAATATTTCTCCTTCTGTTGATCAAGAATGAGATTAAGAATATTGGGTGAGGCAATATAATCATACCAAAGTATGACTCGACTTATATTATTAGTAGAAAGTGTGATTGAATTTTTTATCATATTTAATATGCAAAAAAATTCAATCATGTTGTGGCTTTCATGATCCCAAACCTTCTAGTCATTGATTTCTAATGTAAGACAATAAATTTTTTGGTCCCTAATTTTCTTGTCATTGATTTCTAATATAAGCCCATAAATCTTGCCAAATTAGGGTCTAATCATTACTTTTTTTGTTTTTCAACAAGCGTAGTAAATGTTTAATTGTCCTATTGATTGATTGAATCAAAATTCAAAGGTAAAAATCCTAGATCCATCAAATGTTAACATCATTTGTCAACTTTTTGGTTGTCGGTGAATTCGGTTCTTGGCAAATTCTCAAATCTTATGAAGGCAACCAATTGAAATCCCTAACAGCTTGTATCCCCTCATATATGTTTCATTTAGTATATCCAAGATGTATTTCTGTTAGGAGATAAACATAGCAATCTTTGAGTGACACTTATTCCAAAGGGGTATTTGAGTCCTCCCAGATCTTTCACTTTAAATATTATGAATAGTAGGTCTTTTACTTTCCTCTTTTCTTTGGAATCATCTACTATTATAATCAAGCCATACATACAAACTATTAGAACTGTGATTTTTTCTTACTTAGATCTCTTTATGAAGAATGTTTGATCTCCATGACTTTATTGAAATTCAAACTTTTCATGGCTTGGTGAATCATCAAAACCATGCACTTATAAATTATTTGAACCCACTTAGAGGCGATTGAAAAAGAGGCTGAGCTACAAGAGATGATGCAACCACTAGTCACTTTTTAAAAATAATGACCCTTGATATTCCATGCACTATCTCCCTGAAATACAAGTCAACTTTATGTGATGCATCTAGTTTCCTGTAGCGATATACGAGATGTGTCATCTCAAATCACTTACAGAAATCTTCACCTAACATAGGAGAGCAAAGTGAAAGAACCATTGATATTACACTCTCAGTATGCTATGATGGAAGCGATGCATCTAAGAAAGAGATACTTTCGACAATTGATGCCACTGTTCAATTTGAAGAACCAACCAGACAAAAAGAATTTTTAAGGAAAGCTTCTCCGAACTTGTAACATCTGCCTATTAACATTTGAAACATTTATGAATAATGATGTTTAAAAAGTTTGCAAATACTTTTAAGTATTTATATTAAGTCTTGTCTTGTTTGCTTTAATTACTTTTGTTTTCAAACACGAGTTAATTTTGTGATTGTAACATTGAAATTTTTAATTAGAATATATTATAATGTTTTGGTTTATTTTGTTTATTCAAATACTTTCACAATATGGTCATCTTATTCAACGATATATTATTATTATAAGATGTATTTTTGGTAAGGCCTTAAGGAATAATACAATAAATTGATATAATAGAGAGAGGAGAGAGAGATGATAATATTTATTGAGGATAAAGTGATGAAAAATTAATTTATGATTCATCAAAACATTTTTCAATGTAAGACAATAAATTTTTAAATATTATCTTCTCTTTACCACTAAGGGTGAATATTTTTATATCTCGTAAGGTGATAGGGTTAAGTGGTCAATTAAAATTGGTAGAATAAGATGGCTAGATGTTGTGTAAGAACACCCAAAATAAATTTAAAACCTTGTGTTTCCATCAACAAAAGTGCACTAGGGTGCTTCATAATACCATGGGAAATAGTTGGGATATTGCTTATTTTGATGTTTATTATTTTTTTCGTATTACCTCTTTTTTTTCTCTTTAACTCTTGTTATCCATCTATATTGTTCATCTGATAGTTTGAGATTTTAAGTATCAATCCATGCTCATCACATCAAATAGCGAAATATGAGAAGGAAAAGAAATCAACTGTCAATGTAAGGAAATAAATGCTCTACTTTTCTTCTTATTTCCTTAGCTCTTTTAACATGCTTGTATATTCTTTGTCAAATTTGGGTTAAAGTGCTCAATATAACTGATATTGTTTATGATTTTTTTTAATAACTTTTCAGTCTTAATCACTATAAGTAGATATCGAGGATCATAAAAAGTATTGTCATCTCTTGTTTATGTAAGATTTTGTTATATTCACGTTGAACGTAATCCATGATGCTTCACGAAGATTAATAATAAGTATTTTTGTCCATATAACACATCATCATTATTGTGACATGAAGGCTCTATGGCAGTATTTTTTATACATAGCACAACAAGGTTATCAACTTTTATTGTCATATTATACTATGTCTATTTTATAGCAAGACATATTTGTGATCACTTTTATTTGTCATGGGTGTGGCTGTTCTTGTGTTTTGTATCCTTCATTTGTATAAAGGGCTCTAAGATCTTATATTGAGCATTTTAATCACAGTCATGAGTGTGGTTGTTCTTATGCTTGTTAGACTTCTCTCTATCACGCTCTTCTTTCTATTTACGTCTACTACAGTCTCTTGGTTCAAAGCATTTTTTTTTTCTCCCTTTCTTCCCAATTTCCGTTATATTGCTTCTCATCTTTTTTTCATGATACAATCAAATGCTTTTGTATCCACAATAATTTATATTAGAGATAGATGTTTTCATTTTTATCATGCACGTGAGTTTGAAAAGTTTTTCTCTTAGAGTACAAAGAGAGGCGCACAAGCATGCTTTAAAGACTTCTTCACAGACAAAAAATATACAACATTTTAAATAAGAGGTTTTTTGCACCTCCGGAGGTTGATGGTGAGCACAATAGAATTGTGTTATTACTTTATAGCTTATGTAGCAAGTAGTTCTTATGTTATTAACAAGCATGTTAGTATTTATGTTATGAGGTTTTGCCCTATTCATGGGATTCCCATATCTTTCTGTATGACACATCATGAAAATATGAATGATTGTTGAATTAACCTGCTCATCAACATTCTTATCTACTTGTTTGTCCTCGCTGTCTTTCTTCTTTCATATTACTTATCTATTTTGGTGAAAGTCTTCTTCTCATCTTTTTTCAATTTTGTCTTCTTGGTCGATTTCTCTTATTTCTATCCATAGCACCATAAAGGTCAAATTCTTTCGTGGACACATCAATTTATTATTCATATATTATGCATTTGCTGATAATTATTCTTATATTCTCTATTGTAGCGCTTCTGTTAAATAACATTGGTTCACCGTCCTATATATTGTGTCACATGCTTCCATTGACACTTTTAGTCGAAATGTAATCGTGGCCAATCATAATCATCTTATAGGGCTTAAATGAATCTAAAAAGATTCAATTTATATTATTCATATAGAATCATATTAGCATGACTTCTAGAATATTGTAGAATATTGCATTGTTACTTATTTCATTCTTCCATTGCATTCCTTAGTAGTATATAAATCCCGGTCCTTATCTTATATTGTTGTACCATGAACGAACCTACTGCAATATGCTGTATTTATCTTTAGATTTTACATCTTAGTAAAGTGTGTCATTAACATTATTGTCACTTATATTTCTATCATGTTCATTGGTTTTTCATTTATGATAGAGTTCATATAGGTTATTTTTTTCTATCACATATTACATAATGCAATTATTGTGCCTTAAAGGTCAATGTTCTTTTACCCTTACTATTGATGAAGTGCATTTATGCAATATTGTAATGAACCTAGTGAATCCAATTTGACAAATTAGTATATAATGCAAAACTTAAGTTCAACTTCTGATAGGATTTTGTATTATTGGTACTTAGTGCGGTATCGATTCTATCATTTCGCTTATTGTTGCCCTTTGTTTTTGATTTGAGGCTCATTAGTCATTGGACTTTTTTTTTAATTATGTTCCTTCTGACTCAAGCTATCTAGTTCATTTGTCCATCTGGATGAACTATATTAAGGTTTCTAAACCTTTTTTATAGCCCTTGGTTTCTTTTGAATCTCTCGGGCTGACTAAGCCACAACTAACTTAAGATATCTCTTTTTCCTCAATACATCTTTGTTCAAGTGCTAGATTTGATTATTTCTCTTTTTTGTGTTTTAAAAGCATACAACATCATAGTTATTTCACTCCACCATTGCTACTACTTCCACCACTATTTTTCTCGTGCATTTCATATTGGTTGTTATTGTGGCTATAATTATCATCATTGTTACCAATGATATCATGAATGATATTATTCACTGGAGAAAACTACTAATTATAGTTGTTCATTGTCATGAATTCTAGTTCATGAGAACTAGGCCATGTTATTGCATGTGTTGCACAATGCACTTTTTTGGTTTTTTTAATGTTCATTTGCTATCTAGTCGTGTAATTTTTTGAGTTTATTAGATAATTATAATTATCATAGTTGTTCATCTATTCTAATTTTATTCAATTAGGGTTTTATTCAGTTTTTATCAAACATTTTAGGCTTGTAAAACTTTGTTTTTGGTGATAAAATTAGTAATCTTTAATTGTATTTTAATTTTGTTGATCATGTGCTTGTGCTTGCCAAAATATTTTAATCACGCAAATGAAGTGTGTTCATTAATCACCAGTATCTCAGGACACTTGTTTGTTAGACTGTTGTATCATCATAATAAAGAAATTTTTGTATGATTTCTTCCTTAATTAAATGGCTTGTTTTTTTTGACAAAAATATGATTCTTTTTTAGCTATATAATTACTATGTTTGTTTGAGGTTAATAAATTGAGATTTCCAAGTAGGTTAAAATTATAATTTCATCTGTTTTTTGTATAGGTTATATATAGATATGGATCATTAATTTTCTTTTGCACTTATTAAATCTCTTCAAATTTTGATTGTTTCCTTGTGATGTTTGCAGATTTGTAGGAACGTTTTGGCTCCCCAACCGGAGCATATTTGGATTCTATGAATAAGAAAGCAACTCATGTTTTTGGGCTACTGGGTAAAATATGTCATAAGCATAAAGCTCCATTTGAAAGTAAATTGGCAAATGATGCAATTGCTTCCAAATCTACTTTATGCTTTCCTATAATTTCTGAAGATATTCTTAATAACTATATGACTCGAAAGTCACGAGGCAATTCAAGAAGGTGCGAATTACCTCGCTATCCTTGTCGGCGATCCTCTATACTGGAGAATCCCAAGGTTTGTGCACTTTATATTTCAAGTTGATGTCTTAATTTTAAAGTTTAATAATTCTCTTACAACTATATATCATTAGCTTATTCTACCATCTTATTTCTTGAGTTGTTTCTGGTTCAGGATTATACTAATTATAAGGACAACAACGGAAAGCCAGTTGCATCATCAATTGCTAGGCATTTTGGCCTTTGACATGTTAGTAATTCTTCTTCTTAATGTTTAATCCTATATTTTTTTATTAGTATAATGTTAATGGATTTTTAGTTTCCTTAAATACAACTGAGTTTATTGATCTCATTTAAACTATCTGGTTTGGTTTATCATTTAAAAGACCTTAATTTTTTTGCCCAAATAGTTTTCGACACTTGTATGATAAATTTACTATTGTTAAAACTACTTCAAAATTTTAAGCATTTAGTAGATATGTACTACCTATCATGTCAAATTTCACTCATACTCTAAAAATAAATAAATATTTTAGTATGCAAGGAATCATATTTTTTTTAAAGATGTTAGTTTAATCAGTCATTTTCTTCACTTATAAGCATAAATGTTTAGGTTTAAATAAATTTATGGGAATACCATAGTTCTTCTAGATGGTCCAATTTTATGCACTATTTTTTTTTTTTCAAATAACACTAGTAAATGGCTTTAGATCTTATTGCTATAGTCATCGGTCATTGTTTCATAGTTAGGGTCTCTTTCATCTAGATTTTAATCTATAAAATCTCATTGTAATTTTCTCAGCACACTTTCAAAATTTCTTAAGATTTAAAATAAACATGTAGAGCAATGCTTAATTTGGCAAAACATCACTTATGCTTCGACTTTGTTATTGTTGTTATGTAGTCTAAGAACCCATTTCTTATAACTCAAATATAAATTGATTTCATGGGAACAAAACAGCCATAAATCATACTAAGAAGATTGTCTACCTACAATCCATTATATGCCCATTCATTGTAGAAATATTTGGCAATAGAATATTTATATAGAAGCATTGGTACGTCTTCTTTTAATTAGATAAAAATAATGGTTTGAGCAACACTATAATTTATTTAATTTTATGTTGGCCTTATTAGATGAACAACTAGGTTACATGTTTTTATTGCTTCAAGTTTTATTTATGTTACTTGCTTCCTCATTTGTCTGCTATCTATCACTGACAACTTGTATGGGCAAATAAGTTCACTGTTGGTTGAAACATCACAATGGATAAAAATTATTATTCTTATATATTCATGTTAAAAATAATAACAAACCATATTGCTCATTGTAAGGATGAGAATACTTTACTTACCTACAGTTAGTCATTTATTGCATGCACCTCAATCGTTCCATAAAGACCACAAGATGTACTGTTTAGTTAAGTCCCCCTATAAGGAGTGATAAATATTTAGGAATTTATATTTTCTAGAGCTTTTGTACCTTTTTAAAGGAATTCTGGTAGTAGGTGCCCTTTTAGGCCTCCTAATTTGATTAGTGTGCAGAGTTTGTCTTTGGTTGGTTGAGTGCAAAATATAGCAACACTCTATTAATGAAGCATAAATTTCATTGACTGACGTGATTTAAACCGCAACTAAATGACTACAATTCAAATCAAACTCATGAAGTTTCATCAATCATATGATAAAATTGTATTAAATGGTATGTGCATGCCCACCTGTGTGTACATGTGCCCATTTGTGCTATTGAACATTTTTTTTGGGCAATGTATGCTAGCTTGCATATGAGACCATTTGTGCGCATATATGTGATCAAGTAGAGATAATATATGGTCTAATAAATTAAGCTCTCATTTGTTGTTTTAAAGATTAAGGAACTTCACCCAATTCTTTGTGTTCTTATAAGGGATTTTGAAAGCGCGTTGCTCAATATTGACACTTAACCCTTAGTAAGTTCTTGTCTTTTGATGATAATGAGTACGCTTGAGTCAATTTTTATTTTGTTTGTATTTTTAATACTTTATTTTGTTATTTGTGTTGTTTGATGATTTTTGAGTTTTTTTCTCTCTTTGTTTCGTTGTTATTCATGCCATCTACTAGTCATCTTGATAACAGTTTGCACAGCGTACTCATAGTAAATGGTAATATTTATCAAAGTCTGAGTTTTACAATAATTTTGGCAGATCTTCCTCTTAACCGTTCATATGAGTTTTCTATAAAAGCATCAAACTTTCCCGCAATATTATTAAAAGCAAGATAGGGTGATTCAAAAGACATCATGGCCCAAAATGAGATGACAATATGCTGTTAAAAGAATGTATTGGTTGGGCATGAGGCGCACATATCGAAGCAAAATCTCCTTTTCATGATTTAGAGGTCATCAAGAATCTTCTGTAGTTGTTAGCAAATCAAAACAAAATAAAATAACATAGTATGAGTTTCACCAATCTGCCACTGAAGGCATGCGTATGATTTCAGGAGGACACTCACCATGTCCTAAAGGTGTGTATGAGTCTAAGAGACGAATTCCTACAGATTAATATATCAAAATAAAGATGGAGGGCTTATCACGATGCCCTTGAAAGATGCATCAGTGATAATTATTGGCCTTAACCCAATACCAGCCCAAAAGTGCATTATGTGCATAACCTTATGAATTAGTGGTCGAGTGATTTGAAGCAAAGACATAAGAATAAAGCACATACCTCTCTTTTTTAAGTGAAATTCTTAATGAAATATGAACTTCAAAATTTTTTCCTCTTCACCTCTTTTTATCATGTATCATTGTGAAAGACAGGCAGCTTATTTTCCCTCCATTTCTAGTATGGTGGTACGACATGCAATTTTAGTTAGAAATGAGGCATTAGAAATGCAGTATTAATTGGGATGAGCAATAATTTTCTAATATTGGCATTACCTNGTTAAAAGAATGTATTGGTTGGGCATGAGGCGCACATATCGAAGCAAAATCTCCTTTTCATGATTTAGAGGTCATCAAGAATCTTCTGTAGTTGTTAGCAAATCAAAACAAAATAAAATAACATAGTATGAGTTTCACCAATCTGCCACTGAAGGCATGCGTATGATTTCAGGAGGACACTCACCATGTCCTAAAGGTGTGTATGAGTCTAAGAGACGAATTCCTACAGATTAATATATCAAAATAAAGATGGAGGGCTTATCACGATGCCCTTGAAAGATGCATCGGTGATAATTATTGGCCTTAACCCAATACCAGCCCAAAAGTGCATTATGTGCATAACCTTATGAATTAGTGGTCGAGTGATTTGAAGCAAAGACATAAGAATAAAGCACATACCTCTCTTTTTTAAGTGAAATTCTTAATGAAATATGAACTTCAAAATTTTTTCCTCTTCACCTCTTTTTATCATGTATCATTGTGAAAGACAGGCAGCTTATTTTCCCTCCATTTCTAGTATGGTGGTACGACATGCAATTTTAGTTAGAAATGAGGCATTAGAAATGCAGTATTAATTGGGATGAGCAATAATTTTCTAATATTGGCATTACCTTTTTAAGTTGTGGGTTCATGCTATGCATGAGCATATGTGGTCATATGCATGGTTCCATATATATGTGAAAACAACAAGCTTTGTATAAATTCTTCTTGGGATCCTTTTCAGATTTTCTTGAAGACATGGATAAGATTTTTGTTACATCTAATGGTTTTATCTGGCCATTACCATTTCCTAGGAGCATGACACCCTTTTTTGGAATGACGGATCAGATAAACTTGCATCAACCTAGGCAAAGTTAGAATTGAAGTTGATATCTAACACATGAATGGATTAAAAGACTTGTTGATATTATGCACATTTACTT
>JXCR01070217.1:73144-85254 GCA_002079205.1 Phalaenopsis hybrid cultivar
ACATATCGAAGCAAAATCTCCTTTTCATGATTTAGAGGTCATCAAGAATCTTCTGTAGTTGTTAGCAAATCAAAACAAAATAAAATAACATAGTATGAGTTTCACCAATCTGCCACTGAAGGCATGCGTATGATTTCAGGAGGACACTCACCATGTCCTAAAGGTGTGTATGAGTCTAAGAGACGAATTCCTACAGATTAATATATCAAAATAAAGATGGAGGGCTTATCACGATGCCCTTGAAAGATGCATCAGTGATAATTATTGGCCTTAACCCAATACCAGCCCAAAAGTGCATTATGTGCATAACCTTATGAATTAGTGGTCGAGTGATTTGAAGCAAAGACATAAGAATAAAGCACATACCTCTCTTTTTTAAGTGAAATTCTTAATGAAACATGAACTTCAAAATTTTTTCTCTTCACCTCTTTTTATCATGTATCATTGTGAAAGACAGTCAACTTATTTTCCCTCCATTTCTAGTATGGTGGTACGACATACAATTTTAGTTAGAAATGAGGCATTAGAAATGCAGTATTAATTGGGATGAGCAATAATTTTTAAATATTGGCATTACCTTTTTTAAGTTGTGGGTTCATGCTATGCATGAGCATATGTGGTCATATGCATGGTTCCATATATATGTGAAAACAACAAGCTTTCTATAAATTCTTCT
The DNA here is from genome assembly GCA_002079205.1 of Phalaenopsis hybrid cultivar. Classification (NCBI taxonomy): domain Eukaryota; kingdom Viridiplantae; phylum Streptophyta; class Magnoliopsida; order Asparagales; family Orchidaceae; genus Phalaenopsis; species Phalaenopsis hybrid cultivar. Next base: position 73,821 of record JXCR01070217.1, read on the forward strand.
TGGGTTCCTTTTCAGATTTTCTTGAAGACATGGATAAGATTTTTGTTACATCTAATGGTTTTATCTGGCCATTACCATTTCCTAGGAGCATGACACCCTTTTTTGGAATGACGGATCAGATAAACTTGCATCAACCTAGGCAAAGTTAGAATTGAAGTTGATATCTAACACATGAATGGATTAAAAGACTTGTTGATATTATGCACATTTACTTGACATCATGCATTGAAAAATTAGTTATGCACTTGATTAATGGAGGCTTGGAAGATATGGTAGAGTGAGTTGATTTACTTAAACATTCAACTTCTGTAAACATGGGTACAAAAATGACCAACCAAAATTAATATGAAATTTTATAACCAATCTTATTTATATTCTTTTGAAAAATAGCAAACAACTTGTGATATAACATAACGAGGTAGCTTACTTATATGCAATGGAGCCTTCAAGTTACTTTATATAAAGCAATCTGATAATAAATAAACTTTTTGAATTCAATGCAAGTATTTAATTACTTTTCACTAGAATGGAATTTTTTTTTTTGTTGCATTTCAAAATTTCAATTGTGATTCCATGCCTACTTGAGATTATATGAGCTAACACTAAGGTTTTATGGAAACTAATGTTTGTAGAATTTATTGTTAAGTTGTTGTGCAAGAAGCACATGTGGGAAGGTGTTGTGGCTAAAACAATATTTCATGTTTGATAATTTATTTTGCCGTATTATATTGGTTGTGTTGTTCTTTTATATTGTTAAATAACCTAGATGCCTTTCTTATTACACAACTTAAAAACTAATCTTTAATTGTCAAACTATTCATGCACTATCAATTTAAACTTATAAGTAGGTGATTAAAGATAGAGTTATATGGTCATGTAATGTTTTTTTCTCACGTAAACATGCAAAGAAGCATAGTATAGATAGTTCAACAAAATAATGTATTATAGTTCTGATTTGGGAACCATAATCATTATAGCGATTATGTTGTCGAATCCACTTAGAAATTGATAAATGTATTTCTTTTGATGTGTTCAAAATAAAATTTTTACAACAGCTGTTTAGAACCCAAATTAAAACAATAGCTATGTGTTAATCAAAGTAATCCTAATTATATCCCACAACCTTGCAATCTCGTCAGCACCCTCATCATTCATGATTGTGTTTCTCATTATTTGTTTCCATAATCAGTAGTTTGTTGTTCATATGCTTCTTGAGGTATGTAGGCTATCAACATCCTATGAATTGATCAACCAAGGATTACTTGATGTATGACTTTGTATGTAATCATTCAATGTCATTATTATTATAATATTATTTATTTATTTTTTGAACGAGTTAATCAACATATACTATTAACTAACTCATTTTTTAGCTCATATCATTCAAAAGGTTACTCATTATCCTATGAAGTGATCATTGACCCTTATTAAAATGACAACCATAGTATTGTATCGGGAGACACTTCGAACAATATAAGACACTTAAGCTTTCAATTATCAGCATAAGCCTAAGTTTCATCTATTATTTCACTAGTCTTTTAAGAACGATTAAATATATATTGTAATTAAAAAAATTAAGATAATTAAGGAGTTTATAAATTATTTTATTTCATTACTTTCAATTACTGCATATAATAGTTATTAGTCAATAGTTTTGTCAATATGTATATACTATTTTATATTTAAGAGGAAGAAATTAGTCATCCTTCCCAATTTTTTCCCTGTTTTTATTACTTTTTTATGGACAATAATTAAAGTAATTAGAAGTTAATAGTAATACGAGGAATATCTCGTGGATGTGAATCATGATAGTTTAAAATATTTGATGAATGGTAAATAATGTGTGAGATTAAGTGGCTATATCCTTATAAATGGGTAAAATTCTATCTTCTTTGTGTATGTAGTGTGGGTACATTCCCGTGTGTGCTTATGTGTATTTGCATGCACATTAATAAACATTTGCAGCTAATTCAAATATAAATCCATACACAATTGGAAGTGTACATGTAATCATTATATGCATTTTTACAAGATTTTACTTTAATTTGATTTAATTGAAGCTCGACTTAATCAAAGTTTAAATTGAGTTGGACTTCGATCCAAGCTAGAAAATTAAGTTGATTTTTAAGGGATCCTCAATCTTTTAGTAAATTCACAATCTCATTCTTACATGATATATTTTTAATTTTTTAAAAGCTATACATGCCAAACAATATATGCTAGGCAAGCTTTGTTATATGATAGCTTTGACAATTGAGATTCGTGGCATTGAACATTTTGTAAGCTGTATATGCTTTTGTATAGTGAGTTGCATATATGTATGTACTGATGTTGGCATAATTTGTTTGTAGTGTTTTAAAAATTTTGAGGCAAGCACATGATCACATAATTAGTACCTATACAATAATATGTTTGAGGAATTATTATTCTTTACTGTTTGAGATTTTTTAATTGTTTTTTGGTGCAAGAGTGCAGACTTTTAGTAGATATCTATTGTTTGTAGTTTAACCTGAGTGTGATAGGTTTTTTATGATTAATAAAGTTCCATGTATTAGATATTCTTTTTAATGGTTTTTTGTCCTATTTATCTTTAAATTTTTATCTACAATTGTTTATCAATTAAGACACCATTGCAATTGTTTGGGCTATTTTTTATTTTCTATTTCCTCAAACGATTTTATTTCTTGTTCTTCTTAAGCTGACTCATTTTATCATGTTTTCAGAGAAGCAATATATGGTTGGTTTCCATTACACGAATTTTAAATTTGTCTTCAAAACCAATGGCAAGGCACTTAAACGTAGTAACTTAGATAGGGATATCGGATGCTTCGGCAATGCACGAAGAGTTCGTCATAAGCCTCTTTTGTGGGATTTAAATTTGATAACTCATGCTAATATATCATCATCACACTTTGTTGGGCAAGAACACAGACGAAGCACTGATTTAAAGACCCCAGAAAGTGAAGATTTTAAAATACCCTTCGCAACTGGTATCCATGCTCCTCCTCCCCTCTCAGTGGAGTTGGCTAAAAAAATATTGCGCACGCTTGACTGAACAATAATTCAACCAGGTTAGTAAATAGTTGACACTGCAATTTTTCTTGTTCAAAAACTATTTATCAATTCAAACACTATTCAAAAGTCTCAAAATATAGTACAATTTTATTTGTTTGCTTTAAATATTGTATTACATTTAAGACCTTAGTGGATGTTATTTTCGCGGATTTATATTGATATTTTTTATGTTTTATTAGCTTTTTCCATGTTAAAGCATATTTGATCAATTTCAGTTGAGCAAAAGGATGAGGCAATGTTAAAGTTGTTGCCTACTCTCCTCCAGGAAGTCCAACTCAAGCTGGCATGGACCATTACTTGTTAGAATGTCAATTGTGAACTTGGCCTTTCATATCTCGTAGAACAGTGTCCAAGAGTAAGCTTTATTACCTCCACCTGGAATGAGGTGCCAAGGCATGGTAAGAAAATCCAACTTCCTTTGTTTTTTTTATGATCTTATGTATTTACATTTTCACACCTAAACTTTCATATTTACACACATAGCACTCAAATCTTTAATATCACATAAAAAATAGCGCTTTTATCACTTTTTAAAAGTGAAGTGCATTTTTTCTTGCATAGATTTGATGCGCCAAAGTTATATGCATGTAAATATGAAAGTCTAGGGTTAAGATATGTAAATCTTACTTCAAATTTTTTTTTTAGACAATAGCAATAAATGGTTCAGATCTTGCCGGTAGATCTTTCGACCAAGTCTCATTCTGCTAATTCTCTCTGTAATCTTTTTGAACAGGCTTCCAAATTTCCCTGAAGTTGGAGTAAACTTCATAACAGTGCTTCGTTTGGCAAAGCATTTCTGGTGCTTGGATTGCTGCGTTCTTCTATAGGCAAGGAGCCAATTTTCTGCAGCTCGGATATAACTAATTGTGCGGGTACAAAACAGCCATGAATTGTATGGAGAAGATTATCCACCTCTTGTCCACCATTGAAATGTGTGAAAATAAAAGATATCTTTTAGAAATAGTGGTATTTCTTTCTTTAATAATGTAGGATATTTTTCCTGAATGGCACAATGGCTCTTTTCCTGTTTTTGTTTGGTTATCTAAAGTGTTTTTTTCCCCCTTTTTGGGTAGATTTTCATATGCACCATTCAATTCCTTTGTGTTTACAAATCTAACACCTAACGTTCAAAATTTACATATATATACTTTTTTCTTATGCATTTTACATTTTAAAAGTTACAAAAGGGATATTTTTAATGTGATATGAGAGATTTAGGTGTTTTAAATGTAAATTTTTGATGTTCTTCAACAAATTCATGCTTCAAGTATAATTATGCTGTTCTTCAAGTATAATTATGCTGTTCTTCAAGTATAATTATGTTGTTTCCTCAATTTTTGTATTATAAAGATTATATATAGATGGATCATTAATTTTCTTTTGCAGTTATTAAATCTCATCAAACTTTTCTTATTGTCTTGTGATGTTTACAGATTCGTGAGGAATGTTTTGGCTCCCCAATTGAAATTGCCAGAGCATATTTGAAGCAACCCCTCATGTTGTTGGGCTACAAAGTAGAATATGCCATAAGCACAAAGCTCGATTTGGAAGTAAACTGGTAAATGATGCAATTGCTTCCAAATCTACTTTATGCTTTTCTATATCTTCTAAAAAAATTCAAAATAACTATATGACTCGAAGGCCACGAGGCAGTTCAAGATGGTGTGAATTACATCACTATCTTTGTCAGCCACCTCTTTACTGGCTAATTTCAAGTTATGCGCACTTTGTATTTTAAGTTGATGCCTTAATTTTAGAGTTTATTAATTCTCTTATAACTATTATGTCATTGGCTTATTCTCCCATCTTATTTTTTGAGCTGTTTCCATTTCAGGAATATACTAATTATAAGAGCAACAACGTAAAGCCAATCGCATCATCAATTAGTAGTTTAGTTTATCATTTAAAAGAAGTTAGTTTTTTTGCCCAATATTTCATAATTGTCGTAATTGTTATTTACTTGATCATTTAAATAATCTATTGGCATAATTGTCGCTCAATATTTCATAGCTAGGTTCCTTGATAGGGAGCGGCTTGGATTGTTGCGTTCTTCTATAGGCAAAGAGCCAATTTCCTAAAGCTCAGACAAGACAGGCATAAATCGTATGAAGGAGATTATCCAGCTCCTGTCCATCATTGAAATGTGTGAAAATAGAAGATTTTACTACAACTATTGGATTTTTTTCTTTTATAATGTAGCATCGTTGTCCTGATAGCACTATGGACTTTTACCTATTTTTGTTTGGTTATCTCATGAGTTTTTTTTTTTCCCTCTCTTTTTGGGAAGATTTACATACATACCACTCAATTCCTATTTGTTTACATATCTAACACCTAAATTTCAATTTTTACATATGTGCCACCTTTCTTATGTACAAAAAGGTGTACTTACTTTTTAGAAGTCAAGTGATATTTTTGATGTGATAGGAAGGACTTAAGGTGTTATAAATGTAAAAATCAAAATGTATGTGTTAGATATGTAGCTGCATAGTCATTGGGTGGCATGTATGTAAACATCGTTGTCCTGATAGCACTTGACTTTGATACATAATGTCAATAGATTATAAAAAATGATCAATCGGGTCTAAGTAGAGAACAATTGATTGATCATTTAAGAATCATATTATTTTTAAACCTTGCTCGTAATTCTAAAATACTTCCAAGTAGAGTTATTCTTTAGGAAGATTTATATGGATGCCAATCAATTCCTATATATTTGTATATGGTATATCATTTTTTTTAAAATTTTTACATACATACCACTTTACCTATGCAAGAAATGGTGTGTTTCACTTTTAAAAAATTAAAATGCTCATATTTTTGTTGTGATGTGAAAGCTTAGAGTGGTATAAATATAGAAAATAAAGTTTATGTGCTAGATAAATAAATATATATGAATTGAAATGATCAATCGGGTATCAAATAGACTTGAAATGATCAATTGGGTCGGGGTGTGTAGCTGATCAAGAAAGGATTNCGGGTCGGGGTGTGTAGCCGATCAAGAAAGGATTGTCAATCGACAAGCTCGGACCGGTGGTGGCCGATTGATCAAATGAACTGGAAATGGTCGATTCGGTCGGGGTGTCTGGTGGATAAACAATGGATGGTCAATTGATGTGATCTAGTTGGTGTGCGGTTGATTGACATGGGTGGTCAATCAATGAGGTCAGACGGATGGCGGTCGGTCAATCGAGTAGATCGATGAAAATTGAGTAAACCGGAGCGTGTGACAAAATAGAAAGTTTTGATGCAATTTTGAAAAAAATATACATGTGATGCATACAATAAAAAATGTGAAACATATGCACAATAAGATTCGATTAGATTTGATGACGAATCGTGCCCACCCTAGCAAACTAACGGGGGAACCCTAGTGTCAACAACCAGAAGAAGCGAGCGTTGCTACAAAGTGACGACGACCGCCTCCATTTGCCTGGTATGAAAGAATTCAGTGGGGAGAACCTTCATGTCATAGGGANGTAAATTCATTGTTTTTTAAAACAAGAGAACCATCACATATGAAGAGCTAGAATCTATCACAAAAATTATAATAAAAATGATGGATTTAAATGGTTCATTTGGTTGTTCAAACATTAAAAACTATGTTTTATACATGATAAATTTATTACTTATTATAATTTAACTAAAGGTAATTAAGAATCATATTATTTTTAAACCTTGCTCGTAATTCTAAAATACTTCCAAGTAGAGTTATTCTTTAGGAAGATTTATATAGATGTCAATCAATTCCTATATATTTATAGATGGTATATCATTTTTTTTTTTTAATTTTTACAAACATACCACCTTACCTATGCAAGAAATGGTGTGTTTCACTTTTAAAAAATTAAAATGCTCATATTTTTGTTGTGATGTGAAAGCTTAGAGTGGTATAAATATAGAAAATAAAGTTTATGTGCTAGATAAATAAATATATATGAATTGAAATGATCAATCGGGTATCAAATAGACTTGAAATGATCAATTGGGTCGGGGTGTGTAGCTGATCAAGAAAGGATTGTCGATCGATAAGCTCGGACCGGTGGTGGCCGATTGATCAAATGAACTGGAAATGGTCGATTCGGTCGGGGTGTCTGGTGGATAAACAAAGGATGGTCAATTGATGTGATCTGGTCGGTGTGCGGTTGATTGACATGGGTGGTCGATCAATGAGGTCAGACTGATGGCTGTCGGTCAATCAAGTAGATCAATGAAAATTGAGCAAACCGGAGGGTGTGACAAAATAGAAAGTTTTGATGCAAATTTGAAAAAAAGATACATGTGATGCATACAATAAAAAATGTGAAACATATGCACAATAAGATTTGATTAGATTTGATGACGAATCGTGCCCACCCTAGCAAACTAACAGGGGAACCCTAGTGTCAACAACCAGACGAAGCGAGCGTTGCTAGAAAGTGACGACGACCGCCTCCATTTGCCTGGTATGAAAGAATTCAGTGGGGAGAACCTTCATGTCATAGGGAATGCCAAAGTTTCAAGACATAATGTTCTCTACATAAAAATGGTGGATTTCACCCCTCTCGTCATTGGGACGAAATCTCCCGTGCAAATGTAGGATTGCAATGATTCCGACGTCAGGCTTTTGATTCTCATGGATTCGTGGGGAAACCGTAAATGCTTCTATTCCTATGAGGTTTCCTCTATGAAATCAAAAGCCTNTTAATGTTCTCTACATAAAAATGGTGGATTTCACCCCTCTCGTTGTTGGGACGAAATCACCTGTGCAAATGTAGGATTGCAATGATCCCGACGTTAGGATTTTTGTTCAGAACAAAAAGAAAGGGTTTTTCTCATGGATTCGTGGGGAAACCGTAAATGCTTCTATTCCTATGAGGTTTCCTCTATGAAATCAAAAGCCTGACCAAATTTCTCTAACATCTAGACTTAGGGGGCTCTAGGAATGAAAATCACAAGTGATTAAGATATTTTATCTTCATGAGAGTTGATCTAAGTTTTTCTTCTTGTAGGAGGAAGCTCTCCTACGTTGCCATAATGTACTGCATTCCAAACCCGAGCTGGACAGAGGAGACTTGTAAATAGTGTAGCAATCAAAGTAAAACTTAGAGCTTTTTATAATTTATAAAATAAGTTTGGTATTAGGCAAAGAAAATGACACGCACATAACAAATAAGATGAGGTAAGAGATCTATTTTTATTATATGTAATAGAAGTAAATATAATGAATTTTTTATCAAATACTAAAGCACTAAGAAAAGATGAAAATATTGTTTCGAGAAATAAAAAATAATGTTTTNGCACAACAAATAAGATGAGGTAAGAGATCTATTTTTATTATGTGTAATAGAAGTAAATATAATAAATTTTTTATCAAATACTAAAGCACTAAGAAAAGATGAAAATATTGTTTCGAGAAATAAAAAATAATGTTTTTGGTTGAATTGGTTTTAAAAATGTGCATTTTAGAAATATAACATAAAGTAAATGTAGTGCATTCTAATTTTAAGAAGTTAGAATGAATCTAATTTCTTTTTGTATGTTANCATAAAGTAAATTTAGTGCATTCTAATTTTAAGAAGTTAGAATGAATCGAATTTCATTTTGTATGTTAAAAAATGAACTGCACGAATTTTGAAACAATTCAAGGGTTGGAATAAGAGATACTGGAATCTCCTCTGTTATTTTCCTTAAAGCAAGACTAAATATAAAATTTTTATATTTTTTGCCCCTCTTATCTTCTATAAATATGAGGGTTATATGATGCAGAAGGGACTTTTAGATCTCTCCACTTTGTAAAATATTTTCTTTATCGAATAAAATAGATCATTGGCCCCAACAGCACTCCATTCGCCCCCGACGAGAAGTCTTCCTCTTCTTCTTCTCTCTCTTCTTTTCTCTCCTTTTCAGTATTCTTTGCTCGGTTCAATGCTCTTTTCCTTTGACAGGGTCTACAAGATAGATTTGAATTTAACATTTTTTTAAACTATTTTACAAAAACTTTGAAATCCAATTCTCTCCTCTTTTTTCACTCGCCTTTCAAATGAGGATCCATTGATGGAGAGGTTGATGGAAATTGAAGGAGTTGGATGTCATCCTGATATTGAAGGAGAGGCCATAGAAGCCATAGATAATGTTCCATAATGACTAAAATCCAAACTTTAGCTTTCCCTCAAAATCATATTCACTTGACTCAAATCAATCATTTCCAAGTCATTTTTTAAAATATTTTCATAGTCAATTCAAAAATTCATTTTTAATCATATATATATATATATATATATATATNTCAAAATTTATTGACAAATTTGGGCTATAGCTTATTGGTATCGTAAATATTTATTTGAAGCCAATTGCTTTTGATTAATATTGTACATTATGTTTTTGCATATCGTGAGTTCTTACTTGAAAATTTAACCTTTTCAAGGTTGGAAGCTACAAATCAAAGTTGATTGAGCTGTTAATTAATTAATTTTGACATCACAATTGTAAAAATGTACGCTTTATCTAGGCCTTTATGGATGTTTGCATTTTGTTGTTCTTTAAAGGCTGATTGTTTACTTGCAATGTTATGTAATTATCGGATGCTGCTATTTGGGTTGATGATATCTTCAATATCATACTTTTGAAGGACATTTTAATCCTATTTGATTTATATCTTGAATGTATAATTCATACAATTTAATAACCAAATAAATAACACAAAAAGTAATATCATATCATCATTATTTATGTTTACTGTTATTAAAATGTTTAATTAAGATGGCTCTACAACAAGCAAGTTGCATTTAATTTATAACTATTATGAAATAATATTATTTTACATTAAATAAACATGGCTTTGGTAAACCAGGCAAAAGCTGCTCCCATGCACAAATGATTTAATGAAATAGGAACTCCCATTGCATTGTGATTAGACGAGTTGTTTTTTCTATTATGTTATCTATTATTGCCTATTTAATTCATATCATAGATGCTAATTTTGTTCCATGGCTGTTTTAACATTGTTACATGTTTTGTACCATTATTGTTTTATTAACAATCGTCTTTTACATGCAGGGGAGCATATCGACACAATTGGAGGGGTTCTAGAAATGGTTTGTTTCTTTACGTTGATGATTTCAATCATGTTTCTTCTTTTTCCATTTTCTTAAATGTATTATGTGCTACAATTCTAAGTGAAGCAGATTTAAAAATAGTAGTTTTTGATAGTTAATATTTTTTAAGCATGCTAATACTTGTTTCAATGATACTTGTTAACGTTTGAAAAAAGAACTTATGTAAATTCTCTATGTATTTCATTAGTGGTCTTTCATCTTTAGTTATAAAATAGGATTCTATGTTACTCTCAGTAACTGCTAGGTGTAAAACCTATCAAGTACATTGGAGTCAAGGAAGCTATTCTATAGCTTGAACATACTTTTTTTTCTAAAAAAAAATCTGAGAGAGGCTTGAACCTTGAAGAGGCTCATAATTACCAACTTGTCCAGAATGATGGACTGCTAGATATGTTCACAAATTACTAAATGACCCTCTAAAACCCGCTTCTCATCAAGATGTAGAGTATTCAATATCTATGTCTAATTTAGAGGTGAATGTAAAGTTTGGTTGTCCTTTGGTTAGGATGGTGGTCAACAACTGCTTTTGTTTAGATATATGCATCTACTTTCTTTTTTTCTTTTGTTTTTTTTTGTTTTTGATAAAATGCCAATCAATTTCTTTGTATTTGATCTGGACCATTCGGTCATATTGGATTAAATTGTTTACGATACTAATGTTTCATTTGTTGTTACAATAAAATTTCATAGTATAGTTGCATATTATTCATAACTTATTCAAGATAATTTTGATTCATGATAGTTAATGCAAGTTTTGTGCCTTTGTCTGAAGTTTTGCTTTAGTGCTGGATCTAGTGATTTATAATTACTTCTTGCTTCTTCAAGTGATTAGATTCTAGCCCATGAACGTCAATCAGCAGCAGTAGTTTTATCCATGAGTGATCTTACCCAATCAACAAATGTGTATGCTTTTAAGCATGGTTCTCTATTTTTTGAATATGATATATATATTTTTGGTGCTACTTTGAGGCATTAAAGAGTTTTGCTTGTTGAATGCAGAAAAAAATATTCTATGTTCATCCATAAATGAAATTAGAGCATTTACATCATTAGTTATGTTTGGTTTTGTATGGGGAAGATATGCAAGCTTCCTAATTAATCTTTGATGTCTCCCATTGTCAACTTTGGGCTATTTCTTGCTTCTCCGAGTCTGTGGAAATATTCAATTGGAACCTCTGAGGACTTACATTCCATCATACCTGTTTCATTTAGTGGATCTATGATTTATTTTTTGTGGAATGATGAATATTCCAATGCTTGGG
>JXCR01070217.1:88410-118937 GCA_002079205.1 Phalaenopsis hybrid cultivar
GTGGCACTCTTTACTGTTATGGGAAGTATTAAATCTGAACCTTGTCGATTAGGAAACTTGATATTAGATGACCAAATTAGAGATTTAATTGGCGGATTAGTGTTATTTCTAATCTAGAGAGCTGAGAGTGTATATAATTATGTAATATATTTTTTCGATTGGGAATAAAAAAAAGAGCAAGTTTTTTCGTAACATGGTATCAGAGACGCTTCTGATAATTCCAGTCCTTATCCTTTGTCGAAGATATTTGGGTCGTCAGGATAGCTAGACTTGACATCATCACCCAACAATGTCATTCGTGCCTTCATCTGACATCTTCTGCATCGCTCTGTGTCGACAATGTCGTCCATATCTGCATCATCACCCAACAATGTCATTTGCATCTTCATCCGCTCGTTGTCCGCATCACTCAGCTTTGATGGTGTTGTCCACGTCACTCCTCATCGTCTTCATCCGCTTCGTCGTTTGCATCACTTTGTCATCTGCGTCTTCATCCGGCTTCGACAGAATTAGGGCATCGAAAAAGTCCTAATCAGCTTTGGTCGCTTTGTCTGCTTTGATTTGAGTCGTATGCTTAGATCGATTTCTGCATCTTATACGTCCGACTTTCTGTTCGCTTCTTTGGCTGTTGTTTTCTCTTTTCGCGGTTGTTAACTTTTTTCCGTCAAGTTTTTTATCTTCTAGTGTTTTGACAGGTACTTCGGCGTGTCCTTCAACACTAAATGGCATTACTTATGGTTGGTGAATAAAAACACCTTGGACGGGTTTGATTTCAGCTGTGTCTAAGATTACATATGAAAAATTAAATGACATCAATTCTTTTTACTAGAATAAAATTGTAAGATTTAAAAAAAGAAATATATCTCTCGAGAGTCACCTCATTGATAATCCCTACCTGAGACATTCAAATTATTCTGAGTGGATGAGGGGTGATGCCCAACTTTTGATACATATATGGAACTCCATCGAACTGGAGCAATCTGGTCAGATCACTCATTGTGAATGTTTTAAAGATGCGATGGATGAATTATGATTTGTGTTTTTTGAGAAAGAAAATATTTTTCGAATTTTTGATGCATGCAAATAGTTCCATCAAACTGAATAGCAAGATCAATCAACTTAACACTTATCAGAGGCACTTTAAACGTGTTTATGAAGAATTGTGTGCCTTATTGCTCTTCAGTATCGATGTTCAGATTCAACAGGCTCAAAGAGAAATGACTATTATGAGTTTTTTTTATATGGTTTTAATTTTCAATATGAAAGTGTCAAACAACAGATCTTATCTGACCCTAAATTATAAGGGAATCCTATACTAGAGTAATGTGTACGATTTGGAGTTCTCATGGTTTATCCGTACAACTTAGTGCTCTTTCTAGTAAGAAAAATGTAAACATCAATAAACCTTAGTCTCGAGACAATTACAATAGTGGAATACCACACAACAACAAGCCTTTATCCACTAAATGGGGTTAACTACATGAATCATTTTTTTTTCATTGTGTCCTATTGAGTGTCAAATTTTCATTTAATTCTAATAAATTGAGATAATTTTTTATCTAATAGACCCAAGTCTTTCTAGGTTTACCTGTCTTTCTTAACATAAGTCAAATCTAAAATATCTATTATCGTAACTAGATCATCAGATGACCAATGTTTAATGTGACCAAAACATTTAAGATGATTGTCTATTTTTTTCCATAGTAGACCTGCCCGACATAATATTAAAAATTTTAACACTGCCGTTGCCGGTCCCAAGCCCAGATGAAAAAAGTGGAGGGTTGCGTTAGGTAGTCGACAGCCAGCGTAAAACTTGTCGGAAAAAAAAATCATGACATGAATCCTTTTGATCATTGTGTAANTATTGAAATGGTTTATGTTCATTAGGTTAGGTTTTGTTGAAATTGATGTTTGAGGAGCTTACTTTTATTTGTAGAGAAGTCTCAAGATTGCTTGAGACTCTGTTGGTTGGTTCGGTAGCCGGAAGATTAACTTTTAGGAAATTAAAATTTTCTCCATACTAAGGCTTCTTGTAAAAGCAATCTTGGTCTTAGAATCCTTGAATTTTGGCAACGGTGATGTTCTGAGAGATAATTTTCTTGGAACATTATCATGCTAAATACCTTTTTCTTTCTTGGTTGAGAAGTATCTAAAGTTGAATTTTATGGCTGTTGGATCAAGTTTGGTGTTTTGATGGTATTGGACATAAGTAATATTACCAAAGGTTTTTAGTGGAAGCAATGAGTGTTTTATGCTTGAAAAAACATTGTTGAGAGTTTCAATAAGTATTTTATTTTGTATATTCTATTTACAAGGCAATTTATTTGAAATATAAAAACAAAAGTGGCTTTCCAAGATTACATTTTTTAACATTTATTTCAAAGAGCAAGGCCTAGTGGTTTTAGGAGATGATGATTTTTTCTTTCTATGATCTTATTTTGTTGTGGGATGTCAACACAATAAGATTCATGAATGGTGCCATTTTATTGAAGGAAAGAACTTAAGGTTCGTTTAAAATTTTCTTTCTCCTTATGAAACCTTATTTGTTTAATATTATTGTTAAATTTGGTAAGGTTCTTTATGTGGAATATGAAAAGGATTGTACTCGCATCGGATTTATATTTCACAAGCAAAAGAGGTTGTGTGAGAATTTTGAAATTAACAAGCCATCCAATCTCATTGATTTTAGGGATGTCAAGTGGTCTCTAGACATCAACTCGAATTAGGGCAAAATGTATGGATGTTTTTCTAGTAGTTTAAAGAGCAGGAAACTCTTTTTTTTATGTTTGGTACTGTGCACTATAGAATTTTTTTTAATTTTAATTTTACTAAATTATTTAGGAAACGTGGATTTTAATACTTAAAGATGTGTAACCCATCCAAATGTAATGTAGCCAAAATTGTGCGGTTCCAGTATCTAAATTTTGAGATAAATGAGGTAGAGTATGATTACTATTGCGCATGTCTAGATAATTGAGGCAGGGCGTTAGGGATGCAGGAATCCCACACATTCTAGATGCTTGGGTCGAACTGGTCCTTGCTTGGGAGAGCCGACCGACTTTTCTACGTGGGCTCGGCGCCTCCTTCCAACGGATAGATCCAATCCTAATTATCTTGGTTTTATATATTCGCTTTTATGTTTTAGGTTTTCAGTTTTGATGTGTTTTTGTCCGGACAACCGTCAGTGTCTCAAGTTCTCTCTTTTAGGGTTGTATTTGATGGTCAAGTGATGTTTTCATGAATAGCTTTCACACTTGGAGAAAAAAATAATAATGGAAGGGAAAGTGTGAGTTTAATATATCGCTTTTCAGCAATAGTTATAATGGTTCCATCCGCTCTTGATAATTTATAATTTATTGGCTGGGTGTTTGGAGGAAAACTTGATGGAAGAGTTGCTCATCTGATCAATTTATCTCGAGTCTTTTACTCAAAATTTTTTTGAATTAGTTTCAAAGCACAAAGGAGTGATGGGATGGAATATTAACTTGATTGAGTGAAAGAGGACGTATTCCTTTGTTTGTCAAATGTTGTTAAGAAGGTGCAAAATTTTCTTTTTTCTTCTTGTTATAGTTTTACACTTTTATTATTTTTTTTCCAGAGATTTATTGTTTTTTTGACGATCTTTGGATTGATTTTTAAATGCAGATTTGTTTTTGTTGCATGGAAGTTTTCATTGAAGTTTGCACTAGGTGTCTTTTATATGTTTAGTTTTTTTTAACCATTGTAAAACATACATTGATTATTGGACCTTATTATTATGTTTAGCCTAGTGTGGCTTGATTGTGCTTGCATTTATTTTAGGGGCCATAAGTAGGGTGGCACTCTTTACTGTTATGGGAAGTATTAAATCTGAACCTTGTCGATTAGGAAACTTGATATTAGATGACCAAATTAGAGATTTAATTGGCGGATTAGTGTTATTTCTAATCTAGAGAGCTGGGAGTGTATATAATTATGTAATATATTTTTTCGATTGGGAATAAAAAAAAGAGCAAGTTTTTTCGTAACATGGTATCAGAGACGTTTCTGATAATTCCAATCCTTATCCTTTATCGAAGATATTTGGGTCGTCAGGATAGCTAGACTTGACATCATCACCCAATAATGTCATTCGTGCCTTCATCTGACATCTTCTGCATCGCTCTATGTCGACAATGTTGTCCATATCTGCATCATCACCCAACAGTGTCATTTGCATCTTCATCCGCTCGTTGTCCGCATCACTCAGCTTTGATGGTGTTGTCCACGTCACTCCTCATCGTCTTCATCAGTTTCGTCGTTTGCATCACTTTGTCATCTGCGTCTTCATTCGACTTCGACAAAATTAGGGCATCGACAAAGTCCTAATCAGCTTTGGTCGCTTTGTCTGCTTTGATTTGAGTCGTATGCTTAGATCGATTTCTGTATCTTATACGTTCGGCTTTCTCGTTCGCTTCTTTGGCTGTTGTTTTCTCTTTTCGCGGTTGTTAACTTTTTTCCGTCAAGTTTTTTATCTTCTAGTGTTTTGACAGGTACTTCGACGTGTCCTACACTAAATGACATTACTTATGGTTGGTGAATAAAAACACCTTGGACGGGTTTGATTTTAGCAGTGTCTAAGATTACATATGAAAAATTAAATGACGTCAATTCTTTTTACTAGAATAAAATTGTAAGATTTAAAAAAAGAAATATATCTCTCGAGAGTCACCTCATTGATAATCCCTAGCTGAGACATTCAAATTATTCTGAGTGGATGGGGGGTGATACCCAACTTTTGATACATATATGGAACTCCATCGAATCGGAGCAATCTGGTCAGATCGCTCATTGTGAATGTTTTAAAGATGCGATGGATGAATTATGATTTGTGTTTTTTGAGAAAGAAAATATTTTTCGAATTTTTGATGCATGCAAATAGTTCCATCAAACTGAATAGCAAGATCAATCAACTTAACACTTATCAGAGGCACTTTAAACGTGTTTATGAAGCATTGTGTGTCTTATTGCTCTTCAGTATCGATGTTCGGATTCAACAGGCTCAAAGAGAAATGACTATTATGAGTTTTTTTATATGGTTTTAACTCTCAATATGAAAGTGTCAAACAACAGATCTTATCTGACCCTAAATTATAAGGGAATCCTATACTAGAGTAATGTGTACGATTTGGAGTTCTCATGCTTTATCCGTACAACTTAGTGCTCTTTCTAGTAAGAAAAATGCAAACATCAATAAACCTTAGTCTCAAGGCAATTTCAAAAGTGGAATACCACACAACAACAAGCCTTTATCCGGTTAACTACATGAATCATTTTTTTTTCATTGTGTCCTATTGAGTGTCAAATTTTCATTTAATTCTAATAAATTGAGATAATTTTTTATCCAATAGACCCAAGTCTTTCTAGGTTTACCTCTGTCTTTCTTAACATAAGTCAAATCTAAAATATCTATTATCGTAACTAGATCATCAGATGACCAATGTTTAATGTGACCAAAACATTTAAGCGACTGTCTAATTTTTTTCGCCACAGAAGCTACACTAACTCTATCATGGATATATTCATTTCGTATTTTGTCTCTAAGTGTAAAGCCAATCATCCGCTTAAGCATTCTCATCTCGACAACACTTAGTTTTATTCTTCTCTTTTAAAGGACAACATTCTGCGCCATAGAGCATTGCAGGTCTCACCACTATCTTATAAAATTTCCCTTTCACTCTAAGAGGTACTTATTCAATAACACAATTGCATTCCTCCACTTCAACCATCAAACTTCAACCATCAAACTTCAACCATCAAACTTGAATTCTACTAATAACATCTCCATCTATATCACAATCACTTTGAACAATAGACCCAATATATCTGAAGTGTTCACAACTTTTAATAATTTGATCACCCATAGTACAACTCTGTCAATAGAGCTACTTCTACTAAAATTACATTCCATATATTTAGTTTTAGATCTACTCAAATGAAAGCCTTTAAACTCCAAATTAGGCCTCTATAATTTAAATTTTTTCCTGAGCTATTTTGCTAGTCTTATCCACAAGAATGATATCATTAGCGAAAAATATACACCAAGGCACATCCTTCTATAAAGGTTCAGTAAGAACATCCATAACTAAATAAAAAAGATTTGGTCTTAAAGTCGATCCCTGATGTAATTCAATTAACATAGGAAAATAATTGGTCAGTCCTTATGTTCAAACAAATGTAACAGCTCTAGTACACATATCCTTAATGACTTGAATATAAGTCATATCAACACCTTTCTTCTCTAGTACTTTCCAAAGGATATAAATTAATAAAAATCATATATAGATCTTTTTTATTCTCTCTGTACTTTTCCATCAAACCTCTTAATAAATGTAAAGCTTCCATAGTAGACCTACCCGTATAAATCCAAACTGATTATGAGAAATCTTTGTAATACGTCCTAACCTATGTTCAATTACCCTCTTTCATAATTTTAAAGTATGACATATTGTTGACCTCACTTTTGGTTGAGGTTTAGTCTCTCATCTTTAAATAGCCCAGGGTCTAGCCGTAGGGCTTTCTTATCGTCTACTCCTAGAAAACTAGCAAAGGAGCTCTCCCCGTTAGAAATTTTGAACTTTTCTTCGCTCGACTTGAAGTTCCCCATAGTAGTTTTGACCTCTAGCACCTAGTAGGTGGGGCTACTGTGAGGAAACTCAAAGAGAATCCCTATAGGAATGTTGGCCTTAGAATTGACTGTACGCGTTGATCTGACGCCGTCGTGCTCTTCGCCGTCCTGTTTGATTGAGCTCGAGTCGAGTTTTTGACGCGGTTCGAGTTGCGACGCGTTTTTGTCCCGATCATCGACGAAGTTGCCTAAACAACTCTGATTGACGAAATGAACTGCGTCAATGTGTCCGGAACGTCGATTTTGCTTAAAGGGAAACGTTCGTTTCATTCCGACGACGCGTCTAGGGAAATATGAGTAATTTAGGTATAATAATAATAATAATAATAATATTATTATTTATAACCTAAATATATCTCCTCCCTCCCCGCCTCATTCTTTCGAACCCGTGGGCCTGCCTCAGCCCTAAATTAGCTCATTCAGTTGCCTGACCCGCTCCTTATTCGTGCCATTGGAAGGATTAGTTCCCGCGTTCACCTCTGGCACGCGAGAAAAATCTCGCAGACGTCTATCCCTCGTATCCTATGTTTTGTGTTTTGAGTTCGATCTTCTCTGCCGCAGATCGTATCCTCTGCGAGGATCTAATCCTCTGCTTCTCTTGATCTCTCGAGCCATATGCGATCACTTAATCATTCTTTCTTCTTTTCTGGTCTATATGAGGCTTACGTTTGGTGCGTTTCAAAAGGCCAAAAATCTCCGAGGGAGGGAAAACTCTGTCAATTTCTTTTCTTACTTCTTTAGCTTTCTGTGCTCGGGCTGGCTTCCTCTTACTGGAAGAAGAGTTGAAGTTGAGGGGTGCCTTTAAAATTTCTGTGTTGCTTTTTTTTTTTGCTTCAAGGAGGCACCTTCTTCCCCCGTGCCTTGCCTCTTTTTCGGTTTTCTCTCTGTCGANCGCACGCGAGAAAAATCTCGCAAACGTCTATCCCTCGTATCCTATGTTTTGCGTTTTGAGTTCGATCTTCTCTGCCGTAGATCGTATCCTCTGCGAGGATCTAATCCTCTGCTTCTCTCGATCTCTCGAGCCATATGCGATCACTTAATCATTCTTTCTCCTTTTCTGGTCTATATGAGGCTTACGTTTGGTGCGTTTCAAAAGGCCAAAAATCTCTGAGGGAGGGAAAACTCTGTCATTTTCTTTTCTTACTTCTTTAGCTTTCTGTGCTCGGGCTGGCTTCCTCTTACTGTTGAAAGAAGAGTTGAAGTTGGGGGGTGCCTTTAAAATTTCTGTGTTGCTTTTTTTTTTTTGCTTCAAGGAGGCACCTTCTTCCCCCGTGCCTTGCCTCTTTTTCGGTTTTCTCTCTGTCGAGCCATTGAGGATGGTTCTGTTGAATAGTACAACATGCTAGCCTAGTGTTGCACCTATATATTGAAATATTTATCACTTCAGCATGTGAAAGATAGAAATGTAAGCATGTTCTAGGAGCTAGGTTTGATTACTTGCTTAAGATGGTGAAAGTATAGCATGTTATTAGCTCTTCTCTTTTCTCTTTGTTCAAGGCAAATTGGAATGCGGCTTTGGGATAATGTTAGTTCCTCTTGCAAACATATGTATCATGACACCTTTCATTTATTCTTATCTAGCATGAGATATTGGAGAATTTATTTAGCCTTTCATGCATGAGATGGGCTTGGCTTTGACAAGTTACATTTTCTTTTTGCTCAAAACACATGCTATGATGAAATTCACCTTGATTTGGAAAGTTTCTATAGTTGTTCTTGCTTGAAACATATCGTGGCCTTGTATTTTGATGCTTTAAATGCATGTGGGTATCCTTTAACCCTTGAATGGCTTGGTATTCACCTTAGGGGTATGAGAAGTCAAGTTTTATTGAGATTTGGTCTTTTCTGATTTTCGTTGAGGCTTTGGAGCTCCCTGCTGGTTTTGAGGGGCTCAGTTTTGACCTATGTTGGTGCTCAGTTTCATTATAAGGTGGCTGGATGTGGATTTGCTATTATGGTTTCATTTGTTAGCCTTCAAAGTTTGGGTTTGGTCTCTACTGGAGCTCGGTTTTCACCTTGGAAGGGTTAGAGGTTGGGTTCTGTTGAGACTTGGCTTTTGGTTTTTGTTGAAGCTTTGTCCTAACCGTTCGAACTTTACCTATGGGCCTTGAAAGGTTCGGTTTGGCTTTGTTTGGGGGCTCGGTTTGCTAGCCTTAGCTCCTATCCGAGAGCCTGTTTTTGGTGTTTGTTCTTGCCCTTGCTCAAGAGCTGTGGAAGGGTGTGGTTTTATTTGCTTTAACCTCTGCTAGGGGCTCGATTTTGGCATTTTTTGATCATTTTTTGCTTAAAAGCACGTACTGTGAAGAAATTTATTTTGATTTGGAAGAGTTCCATAGTTATTCTTGTTTGAAACATATGATAACCTTATATTTTGATATTTTGAGGGCATGAAGATGTTCTCTAGCCTTTATTGTGGCTTGGGTTTGAGCCTTAGCTGCGGCTCGATTTTACTCTGGTTGGGAGCTCGGTTTTGTCTCGTTCTGCCCGAGAGGTAGTTTGGGTTTGATTTTTGCTTGTCTTAGCCTCTACCCGAGAGGTAGTTTGGGTGTGGTTTTACTGGCTTTAGTTCCTACCCGAGAGTCTATGTTTGTGCTTTATATTTGTCCTTACTAGAAAGGATTGGTGGCTGTCCTGAGCTGCTTCCTATCCCTACTCGTGAGACATACTGAAGGCTCCTTAATTGGATTTAGTCCTTCTTGTTGGACTTGAACTATTTAGTCTTCATGTAATTGATTCAGGCTGCCTTAAATGTGAGCCTTTTTGTGCCTTGGGTTGCCTTGGCCGCGAGCCTCTTTTGGCCCTGTTTTTTACCTTAGCCGTGAGCTTTTTTGTTCCTTTGGGTCCCCTTGGTCGTGAGCCTCTTTTGGCTCTGTTTCTTACCTTAGCCGTGAGGCTGTTTTTGCCTCGGGTTGCCTTGGTCGTGAGCCTCTTTTGGCCCTGTTTCTTGCCTTAGCCGTGAGCTTCTTGTGCCTTGGGTTGTCTTGGCCGTGAGCCTCTTTTGTTCTTTGGGCTGCCTTGACCGAAAGCCTTGGTGGCTGCCTCCTCTCTTCTATTGACCCTGGCCGTGAGCATTTATTTGGTTATATTGGAAAGTTCTATGTTTATTTGATATATGAGGCTATTGATTAATTTGGGAGTTGGAAAATCTTAATTTTGACATGAGTTTGGAAATGTTAGTGGTGGCATTCCCCGAGTCTTTTTTCCTTTTGTTCGATTTGTTAAGTTTGAAAGATTTCCAAGTCTTATTTGGGAGAGCATTTGGTTGAGAGAAAATGATTTCATAGAGAATGTTTTTGGGAGTTGGGCACCGATGTTAGAATGTCATTTGTGTGTGATCATTACATTGACTTGGGTTAAGACAATTATAAAAAAATGTGAGAAAGTGATATTTTTCGGATTGATTCAAGGATCTTTGAGTCTTCTTTTTCTTAGGTCTTTTCGTTATGAGTTTTGAGGGCTGATTCATCCTCCGTCTTTTCGGTGTTTTAGGTGGATAGATCTCTCCTCTCTCTTATCTCATTTTGTTCTTTTTTTCCTTGCTTCTTGGTTCAGTTTTTTATGCTTATGTCTGATACATAGATGTCCACGTTTAACCTTTTGCTATACGTGAAACCATCAAACAAGGTCGCAAGTATGTCGGTTTTGTTTTGAGACTTAGTGGTAGAGCAAAATGATATTTCATTCTACGACATCGGGACACCCCCCACGGACTCGGTGAACCGTATGATGTAATATCATTCACCAACATAAGACTAGCGGGAGTTGACCCGTACCTTCTTAAGTTGTAGACAGTCCTACGTCCGACAACATGATCGACTCGTTGACAATTACACTTTTTTAAAACCAATAAAAAACAAATCTGATAAGAACAAATACACTTTTTTTTAAATAAAAATATATTTTTCGCTACAAACAAAATTGATACAACCCTCTTTTGTATGCCTGAAACTTATGTGCATGCGAAAAATATGAATTTTAAATACATTTTAAAAAAAAATTGGTTGTCCACCTGTTGATCATCTGCTTTGGGCTAAGGAGTACCGTCCCGAGTTAGGTTCAGTAGGACACCCTTCCAGTCGAGTGGTGGGTTTTATACATCCGGGTGACCGAGTAGCCTTCGATGACCCTCAAGTACTAATATATAGTTGAGGCTAGCCCTGCTCGAGTACTTGCGGTCCCTTCTTTTCGGACTCTTTCATATGTTTTATCGAAACCTTTGGACAAAGCACTCGTGGTCCTCTTTTGAGATTTTCCTGTGTTTTCTACGATATTCATCGATTTATCGCTTTGTCGATTTCCTCGTTTGGGTCATTTACCGTTTTTTCTCGAGTTTTCTGGGTGACGTTTCTTTGCTTTCGTTTATATAAAACATTTCAACTTGCTTCCTCAAGTTTTGTTGCTTTTATCTGTTGCATCAGTTACACCTAATGAACAACAGATCTCCCAGATATACATATTTGTTTTATGTTTACAACATGTTACTTTCATGCAAATCACATACATGCTGTACTTTTTTACTTTTCCTTTACACCGCATGTTGTACTGTTTGTCTTATGCTACATACTCTACTGTTATGCTATATACTGTACAACTTCAACATGTTACCTATAAAATAACTGAAGAACTACAACCATAGGACCGCCTAATTTGACATCGTAACCTGACATCCTAAAAAACTTAAACTCGCCACGACAATGAGTTTGGAGTTAGCGCGGTGGGCAACACAGTCATCTTCAACAGCAAAACATATCTACACCAACTAAATCCTTCCTTTCTTAGAAATTAAACAACAATCCATAGGATTTCGAGGTCGTTCGCGTGGTGCGACATAAATCCTCAACTTTTCCTTTAGGCATTTGTACAGTTCTACTGTGCGATCTAAGCCCTAACTTATTTTAGGATCCCGAGGTTGTAGTTCGTTACGACCTAAATCGTCACATCTTTCAGGTTATTTGTGTGATCGTTTCACATGAATGTAAGCCTTAAATAAATAAAATTGGCAGGATAAAACACTTGTCTATTTCTTCCTCGAAANAAGGTTGTAGTTCGTTACGACCTAAATCCTCACATCTTTCAGATTATTTGTGTGATTGTTTCACATGAATGTAAGCCTTAAATAAATAAAATTGGCAGGATAAAACACTTGTCTATTTCTTCCTCGAAACTGAAGCCAAACCATAGGGTAGACTGTGAAGTCACCGAGGTTCTTCTTCTGATATGTGATATCCCCTAGTTCTTCTTACTTTAGATTCTATAATAATTGTTTCAAATTCGAATCATTCCGCTTTCACACCTTTTTGTCTGATATAGTTGAAAAATCCTATCTTTTTGATCTCTTTGAAGATAATTTTTCATGATTTTTATCGAGAGTATTCTTAGGTGATTTCAGTCATTTAAGATATAATTAACTATAGAGACTTGCCCTTATAAGAAGCTTTTCTGAACCCAATTTAAAATAAATCCTATTTAATTTTTCATATTAAATAAGAGAATTTATCGGCAAATAAAATGATTTCACAGGCCAAACGAACGTCATATATTTCTTAGTTTATTTGATCGAGCCTTACCTTCAAGTTTTGTGTTTATCCTTCGGGATAAATACAAGATTTGAGGTAAAACACTCTTTCATTTAAACTATGAAAATATAGGGTNCACCCTCAAGTTTTGTGTTTATCCTTCGGGATAAATACAAGATTTGAGGTAAAACACTCTTTTATTTAAACTATGAAAATATAGGGTAAGTTTGATTTCATATTTTTCTAAACTTAAATCTATATGTAAATTAAAACGTTCTTCCGAAGCGGACGACGCGATTTCGATTCCGGTGACCAACAATTTCTTACGGGCAACTCCCCCAACCAAAAATAGTGCCGACACACATTAATTTAATTCCTTTATAATTTGCACACTCGTGCATGCCATTTATTCTTAAAAATGGGGACCAAAATACTCTTCTCGCATAAATTCAAAATGATTATGAGAAATCTTTGTAATATGTCTTAAGCTATGTTCAATTACCCTCTCATAATATTAAAGTATGACACATCAACTTAATTCCTTTTTAATTTGAACGCTCATGCATGCCATTTATTCTTAAAAATATGGACCAAAATACTCTTCCTACACATACATTTTTTTTAGTTTTTACAGTAATATTAAAGTGTTTAGTGAGCANTATAGGGTAAGTTTGATTTCATATTTTTCTAAATTTAAATCTATATGTAAATTAAAAATGTGGACCAAAATACTCTTCCTACACATACATTTTTTTTAGTTTTTACAGTAATATTAAAGTGTTTAGTGAGCAAAGAAACTCCCAAATCTCCTAAATATTTCCACACTTCACTTGGGATGTTATGAGGTCCTATTGATTTTTCACCCGTTGTTTTCTTTAAAGCTTCCTTAACTTCTTTTTTTTATGCAATGGTAAAAATGAAGCATTTTATTATTAACCATACAAATATCACTAAGGTCAATCATATTTTAGAACCTTCATTGAAAAATTTATCAAAATAACTCACCTACTTATGTTGAATATATATATATATTTAAATTATTTTTGATTTTCATCTTTAATACACTTTATTTGAGTTAAATCTTTACTTTTCTTTTCTATTTGTTTGACTAGTTGATACATGTTNACTTCATTGAAAAATTTATCAAAATAACTCACCTACTTATGTTGAATATATATATATTTTTAAATTCTTTTTGATTTTCATTTTTAATACACTTTATTTGAGTTAAATCTTTACTTTTCTTTTCTATTTGTTTGACTAGTTGATACATGTTTTTTTCAATATTTTTAGTATCTATTTTATTATGAAGATCACTAAAATCAGGTTTTTTAACGACAAATTAATCTCGTACTCCCAACGAGCCATTTTACATTTTTCCTAGTTCTCTAAGCTTTTATTTAAACAAGTTTTTATAACATAAATTATTATATTTTATCTTTTTTTACATATTATTATTCCATCACCAACTATTTTCGTTTATAGAAAATTTTCTTTTTGATTCTAAGTTCATCTTTTGTCACTTGTTTAATAGTGTTTGTTACTTTTTCCCAGATAGAATTTGCTTCTTCACAAACATCTCAAATCTTAAAATCTTGAAGTTTACTCATAAGAATAATTGTATTTGTGTATTTTAAGTGCCTTCACTAATTCTATGACAATGGTTCATAATATTCTTTATTTTAAAATTCTTTATCTTAAAATCTAGAACTAATAATCAATGTTGAATACTTAAATTGTCACTTAGAATGACCTTATAATTTTACATTCTTGACGATCTCTTCTTCTCGTGAGAAAATAATCAATTTGTCTTTTATTACATCAATTCTTATAAACAATAATATGGTCATATCTTTTCTTGAATAAGTCTTAGCAATAACAAAATTGTTTGCTAAAGTAAAATCTAATATGACTCCGCCTTCATTAATCACTCAAAAAATGTAGCCTCAATGAATATTTCTAAAATCTTCTATCACTCTATCGACATGTCTATTTAAATATACTCAAATAAAAGTTCTGTCTTCAAGAAGTATCATTTATATTAATTCTTCTATGCCATTTTAGAATTTTTTTTTTGAATCTATATCTAAATCGCATAAGCATTTATAATATTAAAAATCTTTGTATCAACAACAATCTTAAGGACTATAATTCTATCCTCAATTCTATTAATTTTATAAAATCATTTTTCAAGCTCTGATATATAATTACGCATGTGTCAATTCTCGTTTGAATACTAAAGTTTAAAACCTAAGCTATTAATCTTCTTAGTTTTTTCTCTAACTTATACATAAGATATTTATGTTTTTATGAATTATAATATCAACTAATTTCATTAATTTACTGCCACAGAAGTGAAATACCGAATTATAAAAATAAAGGCTCGAAGGTAGTGTGTATTCTTGTCATGATTATAATCATACAAAGATACTGTGTCAGAAGTTCCTCAAAAAGTGCCAAAATGGTTTTAAATCACTATCGACCTACATGGTCATTACTAATGAAGCCTTTTAGAGTCAAACTTTTTTGATTTCTACGGATGAATATCTTAAGTTCATAAAATCTCGGGAAGCATATCACTGCCCGTGCCGAGCCAGGTAACAACGATACTTGTCTTATTTTCTCTTCCACACAATGTGTTATTAATTTTGGTGCTACAGATCACATGAGATATAATCCAAAATTTTTTTCTAGTTTTTATAAGTACATTTCTTCTGTTATTTTAGCAGATGGATCCACCTCTAATATTCTTTTTCAGGTACCATCAGTTTACCTCAATTCGCTTTTAATATTGTTTATGGTAGAAAAATTACACGTGTTCTTAATTGTTGTATTTTATGTTTTCTCGGTTATTATCTATTTCAGGATTTTATGACAGAGCAGATTATTGATAAAAGATGAGAATCAGGATGGCTATACGTTGTGGATAAGGAGGTGTACCTCGACCCATAGTCTGTAACAACACCTTATCTCCTTTTGAGATCCATTTTCGATCATGACATACATCACTATCAATGCTAAAAAGTTGTACCTTTAGTTTCAAAAATTATTATCTTTAGATTGTGATTCATGTCAATTTGCTAATCACCATTAATTTTATTTTTTTCTTAGAGTTAATAAAAGAGTAAGTCATAACTTTGAGCTGGTTCATTATGATGATTGAGGAACTTGTCCTATTTTATCTAATGGATTTTGATATTGTCACTTTTATGAATGACTTTGTCATATGACTTGGCTCTATTTTTTGAAATATTGTATTAGGTTACCGTCATATTTTCAATCTTTTTCTTGTCAAAATTAAAACTCAATTCAATATTTTGGTTAAGATTTTAAGAAGCGTCAATGCTCAAGAATATTTTTCTACACCATTTCAACCTTACATAACATAAAACAAGATACTTCTCTAGTCATCCCGCGTCGATACTTCATCTCAAAATGCATGAGTTGAAAGAAAAAAATTGGCATATTCTTGAGACTGTTAGAGCTCTTTTATTTCAAACAAATGTGCCTAAACAATTCTGGGTTGTTTTGGTTTACTGCTTGTTTTTTGATAAATCAGGTTCCTTTACTGTTTTATAGAATCAAACATTGTACCAAGTTTTGTTTCCAACTAATTCTCTCTTTTCTATTTAACCGCACAGATTTGAGTGTGCTAGTTTTATTCATGATAATCATTCACAAATTTCTAAATTAGACCGTAAGTTATTAAGGTGTGCCTTTCTAGTATATTCTCGTCTACAAAAAGGGCATCAATGTTTTGGCCCTTTCTTGAACAAATACATGATTTCTTCTAATATCTTCTTTCATGAACAAACCCCCATCTTTGGTGGCTTATCAGTGCCTAAATTCTCACAAGATTCTAATGAGTTGTTTATGTATCACATCATAAGTTCATTTCCTACAACTCTACCTCCAGTGCCTTAACCTAGGCCATTTGTCACAAATGTTTACTCAAGAAGACCTTGTTCTTCTGATCCTAGTCTGACACTGGTATCATCTTTCTCAGTGGATCCTCCTCCTAGTGATCTTGATTTACCATTTGCTCTTCGAAAAGGTGAATGTCAATGCGCCTATCTCATTTATTTTTTTGATAACTTTAATCATTTATCTTCTACTTATTGCTCCTTTGTTGGTTCTCTTGACTTTGTTAAAGTTGTAAGATTTGTTTAGCAATTCCTATCCCATTCTGGGTGGCGGGCAGCAAGACTTAGGCTCAGTTTGGGGCAGCTTAAAAGTGCGGCGACGTTTTTAAAAACGCGTATTAATGTTTGGTTTCCGCTTTTGACGAGCATTTTCTTAAACGGGCTTTTTATTTTATGAAGCACGCGGATCGCGGGGGTATGGGTTCGGCCTCGAGATCTTTACGTCGCTACCCCTCGCAAACATCCCGATCCCTAATCCTGTTCTCCAAAGTCGCTCCACTCTGCTCCTGCCTCCTCTCCGTTCCTGCCTCCGCAGGTAAGAAATATCTTCTCCTCGCTCCGCTCCTACCTCCTTTCCCCCATGTCGTAGAAACACATCTCGATCGATATGTTCTTTGTGGTTAATGTGGAAGTCTTTTGTGGGAGAAAACCTAGATCCAGTTCTTGGGAAGCAAGTTTCGCCGGTAAAAATGTAGATCTTTGTTCGAAATGTCTGTTGTTTCTTCTCGATTCAACATTCCTATCTTTTCTTCGAAATGACTGATGTTTCTTTTTTATTTACTGAAATTTTTTAGGGTTTGTTGCTCATATGGTCTTCATGCGAGGAAAATATTTCTATGGCTATTTAAAAGAATGAATCTTTGCTGCATATGTTGAATCATAGAATAAAATGAATTTTTGAATGCTTAGAGCATTTTTAATTTATCCCTGGAAAGCTTATAAAAAATTTGGTCGCCATATTAGCTAGTGCAGGAATGATTTTGGGTTAGCATTTTTAAAATAGTCCCTGTTCTGGTTGTTTGAGTTGCCATATTAGCTAGCTGCCCCTATGAATTGTTGGTTGCCATTTTTAAAACTATCATGGTGTTATAAAACTGTCATGGAGTTAATGCAATGAATTGTGCCTTTGGGCTGTCTTTGCTAGCATTGCTTTAGAATTTCTACTCAGCTCTATGTGTTTCAAATTTCAATTGGTTTTTACTCAAATACGGTGATACTATAATAATAAAGAAAAAGAGAGGTTTCATGTATAATGGTTATATTAAAAGCACATTTATGTTTCACCAATATATATTTTAATTCATTATTTTTCTTGAATTTTTTTAACATATGCATAGTCCATATCATAAGTGGCTCATTTTCGGTCATAATGTCATCTAACAATCCGTTCATGTGACAGTAAAATATGAGTAAATCTAAAGACTGGTTCATCGGCTATATGAGAGAGAGAAAGTACTAATATTTTTTGTGATCTATGCGTGAGGGAGGTCGAATTGGGAAATCGACCCACAACTTTTTTTAATAAAGAATGTTGACATAATATCACAACTAAATTCAAAGAAATTTTATATCAGAAGCGGACAACATTCGTCATGATATGATTTTACATTTTAAAGTCGATATTGTCATATTTTTCCTTGTAATTTTAACATGTTANATCATCTAACCATCCGTTGATGTGACAATAAAAGATGAGTAAATCTAAAGACTGGTTCATCGGCTATATGAGAGAGCGAGAGTACTAATATTTTTTGTGATCTATGCATGAGGGAGGTCGAATTGAGAAATCGACCCACAACTTTTTTTTAATAAAGAATATTGGCATAATATCACAACTAAATTCAAAGAAATTTTATATCAGAAGCGGGCAACATTCGTCATGATATGATTTTACATTTTAAAGTCAATATTGTCAGATTTTTTCTTGTAATTTTAACATGTTATTTTTTTTTCGGGTCATTATAATCCATATTAGTGTGTGAATATGTAATGAATTTTCATATATGTCACTGCTTATTTGATGTAATCAAAATTTTTTTGAGTTATATAAATATTATTAAACTTTTTTGCATTTTAATTTCTTGACATTTGAGAAAATAACATTCTGCCACACAGATTATTCATTGAACTAAAATTTTTTTCCAAATAAGCTGTTTACAAAACGCACTAACCAAACAGTTAAACAACTTATTCAGAACAGGGGAAAAATGGTCAATTTTCCATAATCCGTTGTTTTCCAGACGCACTAACCAAACAACCAGACAGCTTATCCGGATCAGCTGGTTATCAACAGGTTATTAGGATAAGCTGCTTATCAGCAGAAGCTGGATAAGCTGCAGCTGCCCCAAACAGACTCTTAATGAGAATGAATGNTAATTTTCCATGATCAGCTGTTTTCCAGACGCACTAACCAAATAGCCAGACAGCTTATCCGGATCAGCTGGTTATCAACAAATTATTAGGATAAGCTGCTTATCAGCAGAAGCTGGATAAGCTGCTTATCAGCAGAAGCTGGATAAGCTGCAGCTGCCCCAAACAGACTCTTAATGAGAATGAATGTTTTGATTGAAAATGGAACTTTGGAACTAGTTGAACTACCTAATGACACGAAGGTTGTTGGCTGTAAATGGGCCTTTGCAGATAAGTTTCATTTTGATGGATTTGTGGTTCTTCTCAAGGCTCGATTGGTTGCTAAGGGCTATGCTCGAACTTATGCGATCAACTACTTGCACATTCTTTCCGGTAGTTCAGTTAACTTTGTTTCGCCTATTTATATCCTTGGCTGCACTTAATACTGGCTCATGCATTAGCTGTATGTGAAGAATGCTTTTCTACANAATCACATACATGCTGTACTTTTTTACTTTTCCTTTACACCGCATGTTGTACTGTTTGTCTTGTGCTACATACTCTACTGTTATGCTATATACTGTATAACTTCAACATGTTATCTATAAAATAACTGAAGAACTACAACCATAGGGCCGCCTGATTTGACATCGTAACCTGACATCCTAGAAAACTTAAACTCGCCACGCCACGACAATGAGTTTGGAGTTAGCGCGGTGGGCAACACGGTCATCTTCAACAGCAAAACATATCTACACCAACTAAATCCTTCCTTTCTTAGAAATTAAACAACAATCCATAGGATTTCGAGGTCGTTCGCGTGGTGCGACATAAATCCTCAACTTTTCCTTTAGGCATTTGTACAGTTCTACTGTGCGATCTAAGCCCTAACTTATTTTAGGATCCCAAGGTTGTAGTTCGTTACGACCTAAATCCTCACATCTTTCAGATTATTTGTGTGATTGTTTCACATGAATGTAAGCCTTAAATAAATAAAATTGGCAGGATAAAACACTTGTCTATTTCTTCCTCGAAACTGAAGCCAAACCATAGGGTAGACTGTGAAGTCACCGAGGTTCTTCTTCTGTTCTGTGATATCCCCTAGTTCTTCTTACTTTAGATTCTATAATAATTGTTTCAAATTCGAATCATTCCGCTTTCACACCTTTTTGTCTGATATAGTTGAAAAATCCTATCTTTTTGATCTCTTTGAAGATAATTTTTCATGATTTTTATCGAGAGTATTCTTAGGTGATTTCAGTCATTTAAGATATAATTAACTATAGAGACTTGCCCTTATAAGAAGCTTTTCTGAACCCAATTTAAAATAAATTCTATTTAATTTTTCATATTAAATAGGAGAATTTGTCGGCAAATAAAATGATTTCACAGGCCAAACGAACGTCATATATTTCTTAGTTTATTTGATCGAGCCTTACCTTCAAGTTTTGTGTTTATCCTTCGGGATAAATACAAGATTTGAGGTAAAACACTCTTTCATTTAAACTATGAAAATATAGGGTAAGTTTGATTTCATATTTTTCTAAACTTAAATCTATATGTAAATTAAAAATGTGGACCAAAATACTCTTCCTACACATACATTTTTTTTAGTTTTTACAGTAATATTAAAGTGTTTAGTGAGCAAAGAAACTCCCAAATCTCCTAAATATTTCCACACTTCACTTGGGATGTTATGAGGTCCTATTGATTTTTCACCCGTTGTTTTCTTTAAAGCTTCCTTAACTTTTTTTTTTATGCAATGGTAAAAATGAAGCATTTTATTATTAACCATACAAATATCACTAAGGTCAATCATATTTTAGAACCTTCATTGAAAAATTTATCAAAATAACTCACCTACTTATGTTGAATATATATATATATTTAAATTATTTTTGATTTTCATCTTTAATACACTTTATTTGAGTTAAATCTTTACTTTTCTTTTCTATTTGTTTGACTAGTTGATACATGTTTTTTTCAATATTTTTAGTATCTATTTTATTCTGAAGATCACTAAAATCAGGTTTTTTAACGACAAATTAATCTCGTACTCCCAACGAGCCATTTTACATTTTTCCTAGTTCTCTAAGCTTTTATTTAAACAAGTTTTTATAACATAAATTATTATATTTTATCTTTTTTTACATATTATTATTCCATCACCAACTATTTTCGTTTATAGAAAATTTTCTTTTTGATTCTAAGTTCATCTTTTGTCACTTGTTTAATAGTGTTTGTTACTTTTTCCCAGATAGAATTTGTTTCTTCACAAACATCTCAAATCTTAAAATCTTGAAGTTTACTCATAAGAATAATTGTATTTGTGTATTTTAAGTGCCTTCACTAATTCTATGACAATGGTTCATAATATTCTTTATTTTAAAATTCTTTATCTTAAAATCTAGAACTAATAATCAATGTTGAATACTTAAATTGTCACTTAGAATGACCTTATAATTTTACATTCTTGACGATCTCTTCTTCTCGTGAGAAAATAATCAATTTGTCTTTTATTACATCAATTCTTATAAACAATAATATGGTCATATCTTTTCTTGAATAAGTCTTAGCAATAACAAAATTGTTTGCTAAAGTAAAATCTAATATGACTCCGCCTTCATTAATCACTCAAAAAATGTAGCCTCAATGAATATTTCTAAAATCTTCTATCACTCTATCGACATGTCTATTTAAATATACTCAAATAAAAGTTCTGTCTTCAAGAAGTATCATTTATATTAATTCTTCTATGCCATTTTAGAATTTTTTTTTTGAATCTATATCTAAATCGCATAAGCATTTATAATATTAAAAATCTTTGTATCAACAACAATCTTAAGGACTATAATTCTATCCTCAATTCTATTAATTTTATAAAATCATTTTTCAAGCTCTGATATATAATTACGCATGTGTCAATTCTCGTTTGAATACTAAAGTTTAAAACCTAAGCTATTAATCTTCTTAGTTTTTTCTCTAACTTATACATAAGATATTTATGTTTTTATGAATTATAATATCAACTAATTTCATTAATTTACTGCCACAGAAGTGAAATACCGAATTATAAAAATAAAGGCTCGAAGGTAGTGTGTATTCTTGTCATGATTATAATCATACAAAGATACTGTGTCAGAAGTTCCTCAAAAAGTGCCAAAATGGTTTTAAATCACTATCGACCTACATGGTCATTACTAATGAAGCCTTTTAGAGTCAAACTTTTTTGATTTCTACGGATGAATATCTTAAGTTCATAAAATCTCGGGAAGCATATCACTGCCCGTGCCGAGCCAGGTAACAACGATACTTGTCTTATTTTCTCTTCCACACAATGTGTTATTAATTTTGGTGCTACAGATCACATGAGATATAATCCAAAATTTTTTTCTAGTTTTTATAAGTACATTTCTTCTGTTATTTTAGCAGATGGATCCACCTCTAATATTCTTTTTCAGGTACCATCAGTTTACCTCAATTCGCTTTTAATATTGTTTATGGTAGAAAAATTACACGTGTTCTTAATTGTTGTATTTTATGTTTTCTCGGTTATTATCTATTTCAGGATTTTATGACAGAGCAGATTATTGATAAAAGATGAGAATCAGGATGGCTATACGTTGTGGATAAGGAGGTGTACCTCGACCCATAGTCTGTAACAACACCTTATCTCCTTTTGAGATCCATTTTCGATCATGACATACATCACTATCAATGCTAAAAAGTTGTACCTTTAGTTTCAAAAATTATTATCTTTAGATTGTGATTCATGTCAATTTGCTAATCACCATTAATTTTATTTTTTTCTTAGAGTTAATAAAAGAGTAAGTCATAACTTTGAGCTGGTTCATTATGATGATTGAGGAACTTGTCCTATTTTATCTAATGGATTTTGATATTGTCACTTTTATGAATGACTTTGTCATATGACTTGGCTCTATTTTTTGAAATATTGTATTAGGTTACCGTCATATTTTCAATCTTTTTCTTGTCAAAATTAAAACTCAATTCAATATTTTGGTTAAGATTTTAAGAAGCGTCAATGCTCAAGAATATTTTTCTACACCATTTCAACCTTACATAACATAAAACAAGATACTTCTCTAGTCATCCCGCGTCGATACTTCATCTCAAAATGCATGAGTTGAAAGAAAAAAATTGGCATATTCTTGAGACTGTTAGAGCTCTTTTATTTCAAACAAATGTGCCTAAACAATTCTGGGTTGTTTTGGTTTACTGCTTGTTTTTTGATAAATCAGGTTCCTTTACTGTTTTATAGAATCAAACATTGTACCAAGTTTTGTTTCCAACTAATTCTCTCTTTTCTATTTAACCGCACAGATTTGAGTGTGCTAGTTTTATTCATGATAATCATTCACAAATTTCTAAATTAGACCGTAAGTTATTAAGGTGTGCCTTTCTAGTATATTCTCGTCTACAAAAAGGGCATCAATGTTTTGGCCCTTTCTTGAACAAATACATGATTTCTTCTAATATCTTCTTTCATGAACAAACCCCCATCTTTGGTGGCTTATCAGTGCCTAAATTCTCACAAGATTCTAATGAGTTGTTTATGTATCACATCATAAGTTCATTTCCTACAACTCTACCTCCAGTGCCTTAACCTAGGCCATTTGTCACAAATGTTTACTCAAGAAGACCTTGTTCTTCTGATCCTAGTCTGACACTGGTATCATCTTTCTCAGTGGATCCTCCTCCTAGTGATCTTGATTTACCATTTGCTCTTCGAAAAGGTGAATGTCAATGCGCCTATCTCATTTATTTTTTTGATAACTTTAATCATTTATCTTCTACTTATTGCTCCTTTGTTGGTTCTCTTGACTTTGTTAAAGTTGTAAGATTTGTTTAGCAATTCCTATCCCATTCTGGGTGGCGGGCAGCAAGACTTAGGCTCAGTTTGGGGCAGCTTAAAAGTGCGGCGACGTTTTTAAAAACGCGTATTAATGTTTGGTTTCCGCTTTTGACGAGCATTTTCTTAAACGGGCTTTTTATTTTATGAAGCACGCGGATCGCGGGGGTATGGGTTCGGCCTCGAGATCTTTACGTCGCTACCCCTCGCAAACATCCCGATCCCTAATCCTGTTCTCCAAAGTCGCTCCACTCTGCTCCTGCCTCCTCTCCGTTCCTGCCTCCGCAGGTAAGAAATATCTTCTCCTCGCTCCGCTCCTACCTCCTTTCCCCCATGTCGTAGAAACACATCTCGATCGATATGTTCTTTGTGGTTAATGTGGAAGTCTTTTGTGGGAGAAAACCTAGATCCAGTTCTTGGGAAGCAAGTTTCGCCGGTAAAAATGTAGATCTTTGTTCGAAATGTCTGTTGTTTCTTCTCGATTCAACATTCCTATCTTTTCTTCGAAATGACTGATGTTTCTTTTTTATTTACTGAAATTTTTTAGGGTTTGTTGCTCATATGGTCTTCATGCGAGGAAAATATTTCTATGGCTATTTAAAAGAATGAATCTTTGCTGCATATGTTGAATCATAGACTAAAATGAATTTTTGAATGCTTAGAGCATTTTTAATTTATTCCTGGAAAGCTTATAAAAAATTTGGTCGCCATATTAGCTAGTGCAGGAATGATTTTGGGTTAGCATTTTTAAAATAGTCCCTATTCTGGCTGTTTGAGTTGCCATATTAGCTAGCTGCCCCTATGAATTGTTGGTTGCCATTTTTAAAACTATCATGGTGTTATAAAACTGTCATGGAGTTAATGCAATGAATTGTGCCTTTGGGCTGTCTTTGCTAGCATTGCTTTAGAATTTCTACTCAGCTCTATGTGTTTCAAATTTCAATTGGTTTTTACTCAAATACGGTGATACTATAATAATAAAGAAAAAGAGAGGTTTCATGTATAATGGTTATATTAAAAGCACATTTATGTTTCACCAATATATATTTTAATTCATTATTTTTCTTGAATTTTTTTAACATATGCATAGTCCATATCATAAGTGGCTCATTTTCGGTCATAATGTCATCTAACCATCCGTTCATGTGACAGTAAAAGATGAGTAAATCTAAAGACTGGTTCATCGGCTATGTGAGAGAGAGAAAGTACTAATATTTTTTGTGATCTATGCGTGAGGGAGGTCGAATTGGGAAATCGACCCGCAATTTTTTTAATAAAGAATGTTGGCATAATATCACAACTAAATTCAAAGAAATTTTATATCAGAAGCGGGCAGCATTCGTCATGATATGATTTTACATTTTAAAGTCGATATTGTCATATTTTTCCTTGTAATTTTAACATGTTATTTTTTTTTCGGGTCATTATAATACATATTAGTGTGTGAATATGTAATGAATTTTTATATATGTCACTGCTTATTTGATGTAATCAAAACTTTTTTGAGTTATATAAATATTATTAAACTTTTTTGCATTTTCATTTCTTGACATTTGAGAAAATAACATTCTGCCACACAGATTATTCATTGAACTAAAAAAATTTCCAAATAAGCTGTTTACAAAACACACTAACCACACAGTTAAACAACTTATTCAGAACAGGAGAAAAATGGTTAATTTTCCATGATCAGCTGTTTTCCAGACGCACTAACCAAATAGCCAGACAGCTTATCCGGATCAGCTGGTTATCAACAAATTATTAGGATAAGCTGCTTATCAGCAGAAGCTGGATAAGCTGCTTATCAGCAGAAGCTGGATAAGCTGCAGCTGCCCCAAACAGACTCTTAATGAGAATGAATGTTTTGATTGAAAATGGAACTTTGGAACTAGTTGAACTACCTGATGACAAGAAGGTTGTTGGCTGTAAATGGGTCTTTGCAAATAAGTTTCATTTTGATGGATTTGTGGTTCTTCTCAAGGCTCGATTGGTTGCTAAGGGCTATGCTCGAACTTATGCGATCAACTACTTGCACATTCTTTCCGGTAGTTCAGTTAACTTTGTTTCGCCTATTTATATCCTTGGCTGCACTTAATACTGGCTCATGCATTAGCTGTATGTGAAGAATGCTTTTCTACATTGTGATACTTTAGCAGAGTTATGTATGAAGCAACCTCCTGTGTTTGTTGTTCATGGGGAATCTATGAAAGTACTTCATATTCATAAGTTTTTATATGGATTGAAGCAAAACCCTTGAGCATGGCTTGAAAACTTTAGCTAAGCAGTAGATGAGTTTGTGATGCTGAAATGTAGAAGTAATCACAGTGTATTCTATAATAAATTTGCTTCGGGAATCATTCTTTTGGGGATTTATGTTGATATTATTTATTATTACTAAAAGTGATATGTAAGGAATTTTATTATTGAAATTATTTCTACAAAATCAGTTCAACGCTAAAGATTCCAGTTCTTGAAGTACTTCTTGGTAATTGAGGTATTAAGGAGCAAGAAGGGTATCTTTCTATCTCAAGGGAAATATGCATTGAATTTGTTAGCAGAATTTGAGAAATTATAAGATAAACTACGTAGTACTTTGATGCTTCTTAATTACCAACTTACCAAGGATGGAGAGTCTTTTAATGATCTTAAATATTATAGGAAGTTAGTGGAAAAATTAATCTACATCTCTGTAATTCATCCTGACATTGTGCACTCAGTTATTACTAAAAATCAGTTTATGTCTTCCTCCATAATCCATCATTGGCCGGTTTTAGAATAAATACTATATAACCTCAAGGGAGCTCGTGGATAAGGTATTTCATGTCAGAATCACGGGCATAGAAATATTCAATTTTTTATTTTTATTTATTTATTTTTTTATGCAGGTTCGGTAAGTTCCAAGATTGATTGAAGATCTATTACTGGATATTGTGTCTTTGTTGGTGGTAATTTGGTTTTATGGAAGAGTAAGAAACATAATGAAATGTTACAGTCCAATGTTGAATCCGAGTATCAAACGATGACACAAGCTTTAAGTGGATTGATGTCGGTCTCCCAACTCTTGACCAAAATGGGTTTTAAGATGCAGTTCTAGCAAAGTTTTGTGATAGCAAAGTTGCAATCTATATTGCCTCAAACCCTGACTTTTATTGAAGAACTAGTCACATTGAGATAGGTTGTCATTTTGTTTACGAAAAGATTCAACATAATAAAATTTCTATAGCTCATGTGAAGACTAGGGAACAACTAGGAGATATTTTCACAAAGGTCTTTAATGGAACGAGGGTCACTTATATTCGTAACAAGCTTGACATGATAAATATCTATGCTTCAGCTGAAGGGGTTTGTTATGGAAAGTAATAAATCTGAACCATGTATATTAGAAGGCTTGTATTAGGAAATTTGATATTAGACAATCTAATTAGAGGATCTTTTTTATATTTTATTCCTATCTAGAGAGTTGGGAGTGTGAATAAATATGTAATATATGTTTTCAATTGGGAATAAGAAAAAAGGAAGTTTTGTCGTAACATTTAACAACCAACTATGTTTTCTAGTGTCTCACTCTTTTTTACATACAAGAGTCTTTTTATAAGTTTTTGAATGCATGCTTGCTCATATTTAATATTTTTTCTAGCTAAAAATTTAAAAATTATATATTTCTATAAAAGTTTATAGCATCGCAACATTTTCATTACATCTCACTTTGATACGCTGACAATAATCATGATTGAGCCACATACTTTTTATTTTGTAATAATATTCGGTAATCAAAAGAATGCTTGTTGGCACATTTTTTGTTTTAATCTCATAGACTAAGGTGACACCACATACCTTGAAAATTATTTGCTTCACCTCGTCTTAGATATTTTGGCCGTGGTTTGGAGGTCATTGAGTTTCTTAGTTAGGACATAATTGAGGACTTTACATATTATATAGCAAAAGCAAGATGATTTTTGTTCGGTATGGGTTCAAACACTTAACCTGGCTTATTTTTTTTTGAAAGAGGTTTTCACTACATGGGTTCTTCCACTTAATTTGAATGAAGATTAAAGGTTTTTGTACTATCTATTAAGATTTAATTATGACTAATTGATTATTTGAAGTTTCTTTAAAGAGAGTACAAGTTTTTCTACTTGTAGTTGCTTACAATGGAGTAGCATTTGCTTACGGTGGAGCAACAAGTTTTTATGGTGGATAATATGTGGAGGATGTAGTAGATGCATGTAGTGCATGACTGAGGCGGAAGATGATTGGGTTTTTGTTTGTTTCTAGTTCTTTGCTATCACAGAGAGAGAAGAAATGTTTTTCATGTTGTGTATTTTTTTTTGGGGCTCTCACTCTCTAGATACCTTTTGCAATTACTCATTACGTTGAAATTAATGAAGATATTAAACAGCTTACTCATGTTTTTTTCGTTAACTGATAGAGATTTTCATTTTTTGAACAAACTTACTGATTGACAATTTGTCTAACAATAATGGACCACCAACTTTGTAATCCCTTAAATTTCTTAGCTTGCCTCTAAAGCATCAACAATAGGAGTGATCTTTTACAAATGGTTTAATGTTTATTTTCTCTAGTGTATCATTTATTATTAGTGGATCAAGGTAAATAATAATGCTTTATGAACTTTTTTTTATTCGCTTTATTTTAAGGTCTGGCATAATTAGGTATTAGGGTTACATGATTACGTCTTTAAATTATTGAGTTATCTTCTCTCATTTGCTTCTATCTTTTTATGAATTGTTCAATACATTTTGATTTTTGTGTTTTTTTCCCATTCCTATAATGATCTTGGGGTGTTTATGTTGTCATTTTTTTGGGTTACTGAGAGATGTTAAATATGCCGTTCTTCTTATTAATTTGGTATTTCGTGTTTATTTATTAATGCATGATTCGATTAATTGTGTTTGTGATTTCCTTTCATCTCACTGATTACTAATTGCTAAGTTACATTTAATTCATGACATCCTTTTGTTTTATTAGATACACTTTTTGTTTGGTTTATGGGATGCCTTTAAATTGGATATTCATAATATTTTGCCTTTTACTTGTCAATTAAAATAAATTTTTTTATTGAAGAAGCTTTATTTTTTTCTTTTCTATTTGGGAGATGCATTTTTTTCTCATTTTAATAACTATTTTCATGTCATATCATTCTAAGGTATTTTGCATTTCTAATTTTTTGTGCTTATAGAATAACTTACAGAAATCCTCGCTGGAAGTTAGAGAGCAGCGTGAAAGTCCCACTGATGTAAGGCTTTCAATTGTCTATGATGGAAGTGATAAATCTGAGCAAGAATTAATTTCTCACAGCGATGCCTCCTTTTCTGAACTCGAACAACTACTCAAGAAGAGAAGGTTTTCAAGGAAAGTATTGCCCATCTTGTAACATTTGTTTAATATTAATATCGCTTATGAATTAGTGATGTTTGAAAGCTTTACATACTAATTTAAAAGTTTATTGTTTATTGCTAGTCTTGCTATTTTTTTTGTGATATTAACTTCAGTTTATTTCTCTTGTACTCAAAACACTAATTTTGTGATCTTGGCCTAATTTTTGCCACTTTTATTTTAATCAGAATTTTTATGAATATTTTTTTTTCTTATTTAGATAGTTTACATAACATGATCACCTTATTGAATGAGATATCATTACTTGTGTAAGATGGATATTTGGTAAAGCTTTCATGGAATCGAGCGAGACCTTGTTATAAGAGTCAGAGTGGCAGCTATTGAAGATGAAGTTGTTGAAACATAAATTATTTTGCCAAATGTGCAATTGAGTGCAAAAATTTCATCATGTGTTGCTACTGTGGTGGGGTTAAGAGCTGAAAGTCCTAAAAGAATACCCAAAATAAAATCCACCCATATAACAATCAATAAGAATTCTAATGGACTGATTCATAAACTATGCCTAGTAGTTGGGATATTTCTTATAATGGTGATAATTACTACTTACTTATTCATTTCTCATTAACTCTTGATTCTCATTCTATACTTTTTGCTTAACATTGCTTATATTGTTTTACAGAGTTGAAATTGATCGCTTGTCAGAGTTGCTACATTCAAGAACTATTGAACCTTCTACTTTACCATCTACAGAGTACAAGAATAAGGGGAAGATAAATGATGATTCAAGTATTAATTCGAGTTCATCACAACAAGCAGTCAGTCACGAGGAAATGGAAGAGGAAAAGGAAAAGAAAAATGCAAACACTTCAAGATTGGAAGGTCAAATGGGGCAGCTAGCTAATTTACATGGAAATGACACTTATGCAGTACATGCTAATGTTAGTAAATGACTTTTTTATTTGAGTAGATCCTTTAACATGCGAGTCAATCATTTATTAATTATGGGTTGAAAGTGCTCATTATGTTCTTGAGGATACCTCCTGCTCAGTGATTTTTTTTTTTTTTTGAAAAATTTTCCAAGTTTTATACCTGGGATTATAAAAAGTAAGTTTATTCCTGTTTAAATAAGACCTATGGCTATTTTTTGTTTGNGATAATTTATAATTTATTGGCTGGGTGTTTGGAGGAAAACTTGATGGAAGAGTTGCTCATCTGATCAATTTATCTCGAGTCTTTTACTCAAAATTTTTTTGAATTAGTTTCAAAGCACAAAGGAGTGATGGGATGGAATATTAACTTGATTGAGTGAAAGAGGACGTATTCCTTTGTTTGTCAAATGTTGTTAAGAAGGTGCAAAATTTTCTTTTTTCTTCTTGTTATAGTTTTACACTTTTATTATTTTTTTTCCAGAGATTTATTGTTTTTTTGACGATCTTTGGATTGATTTTTAAATGCAGATTTGTTTTTGTTGCATGGAAGTTTTCATTGAAGTTTGCACTAGGTGTCNATTTTACACTTTTATTATTTTTTTTTCCAGAGATTTATTGTTTGTTTGACGATGTTTGGATTGATTTTTAAATGCAGAT
This sequence comes from Phalaenopsis hybrid cultivar, assembly GCA_002079205.1. Taxonomy (NCBI): domain Eukaryota; kingdom Viridiplantae; phylum Streptophyta; class Magnoliopsida; order Asparagales; family Orchidaceae; genus Phalaenopsis; species Phalaenopsis hybrid cultivar. The sequence continues at coordinate 118,662 of JXCR01070217.1, forward strand.
TTGTTTTTGTTGCATGGAAGTTTTCATTGAAGTTTGCACTAGGTGTCTTTTATATGTTTAGTTTTTTTTAACCATTGTAAAACATACATTGATTATTGGACCTTGTTATTATGTTTAGCCTAGTGTGGCTTGATTGTGCTTGCATTTATTTTAGGGGCCATAAGTAGGGTGGCACTCTTTACTGTTATGGGAAGTATTAAATCTGAACCTTGTCGATTAGGAAACTTGATATTAGATGACCAAATTAGAGATTTAATTGGCGGATTAGTGTTATTT
>JXCR01070217.1:120100-140550 GCA_002079205.1 Phalaenopsis hybrid cultivar
TTTTTTTCGCCACAGAAGCTACACCAACCCTATCATGGATATATTCATTTCGTATTTTGTCTCTAAGTGTAAAGCCAATCATCCGCTTAAGCATTCTCATCTCGACAACACTTAGTTTTATTCTTCTCTTTTAAAGGACAACATTCTGCGCCATAGAGCATTGCAAGTCTCACCACTATCTTATAAAATTTTCCTTTCACTCTAAGAGGTACTTCTTCAATCACACAATTGCATTCCTCCACTTCAACCATCAAACTTGAATTCTACTAATAAAATCTCCATCTATATCACAATCACTTTGAACAATAGACCCAATATATCTGAAGTGTTCACAACTTTTAATAATTTGATCACCCATAGTACAACTCTGTCAATAGAGCTACTTCTACTAAAATTACATTCCATATATTTAGTTTTAGATCTACTCAAATGAAAGCCTTTAAACTCCAAATTAGGCCTCTATAATTTAAATTTTTTCCTGAGCTATTTTGCTAGTCTTATCCACAAGAAGGATATCATTAGCGAAAGATATACACCAAAGTACATCCTTCTATAAATGTTCAGTAAGAGCATCCATAACTAAATCAAAAAGATTTGGTCTTAAAGTCGATCCCTGATGTAATTCAATTGACATGGGAAAATATTTGGTCAGTCCTTATGTTCGAACAGATGCAACAGCTCTAGTACACATATCCTTAATGACTTGAATATAAGTCATATCAACACCTTTCTTCTCTAGTACTTTCCAAAGGATATAAATTAATAAAAATCATATATAGATCATTCTTATTCTCTCTGTACTTCTCCATCAAACCTCTCAATAAATGTATAGCTTCCATAGTAGACCTACCCATATAAATCCAAACTGATTATGAGAAATCTTTGTAATACGTCCTAACCTATGTTTAATTACCCTCTCTCATAATTTTAAAGTATGACACATTGTTGACCTCACTTTTGGTTGAGGTTTAGTCTCTCATCTTTAAATAGTCTAGGGTCTAGCCGTAGGACTTTCTTATCGACTACTCCTAGAAAACTAGCAAAGGAGCTCTCCTCGTTAGAAATTTCGAACTTTTCTTCGCTCGACTTGAAGTTCCCCATAGTTGTTTTGACCTCTAGCACCTAGTAGGTGGAGCTACTGTGAGGAAACTCAAAGAGAATCCCTATAGGACTGTTGGCCTTAGGATTTACTGTACGCGTTGATCTGACGCCGTCGTGCTCTTCGCCGTCTTGTTTGATTGAGCTCGAGTCAAGTTTTTGACGCGGTCCGGGTTGCGACGCGTTTTTGTCCTGATTATCGACAAAGTTGCCTAAACAACTCCGATTGACGAAATGAACTGCGTCGATTCGTCTGGAACGTCGATTTTGCCTAAAGGGGAATGTTCGTTTCATCCTGATGACGCGTCTAGGGAAATATGAGTAATTTAGGTATAATTATAATAATAATAATATTATTATTATTTATAACCTAAATATATCTCCTCCCTCCCCGCCTCATTCTCTCGAACCCGTGGGCCTGCCTCAACCCTAGATTGGCTCGTTCGGTTGCCTGACCCGCTCCTTATTCGTGCCATTGGAAGGATTAGTTCTCGCGTTCACCTCTCGCACGCGAAAAAAATCTCGCAGACGCCTATCTCTCGTATCCTATGTTCTGCGTTCTGAGTTCGATCTTCTCTGCCGCAGATCGTATCCTCTGCGAGGATCTAATCCTCTGCTTCTCTTGATCTCTCGAGCCATATGCGATCTCTTAATCATTCTTTCTCCTTTTCTGGTCTATATGAGGCTTACGTTTGGTGCGTTTCAAAAGGCCGAAAATCTCCGAGGGAGGGAAAACTCTGTCATTTTCTTTTCTTACTTCTTTAGCTTTCTGTGCTTGGGCTGGCTTCCTCTTACTGTTGGAGGAAGAGTTGAAGTTGGGGGGTGCTTTTAAAGTTTCTGTGTTGCTTTTTTTTTTTTTTGCTTCAAGGAGGCACCTTCTTCCCCCGTGCCTTGCCTCTTTTTCGGTTTTCTCTTTGTCAAGCCATTGAGGATGGTTCTGTTGAATAGTACAACATGCTAGCCTAGTGTTGCACCTATATTTTGAAATATTTGTCACTTCAGCATGTGAAAGATAGAAATATAAGCATTTTCTAGGAGTTAGGTTTGATTACTTGCTTAAGTTGGTGAAAGTATAGCATGTTATTAGCTCTTCTTTTTTCTCTTTGTTCAAGGCAAATTGGAATGCGGCTTTGAGATAATGTTAGTTCCTCTTGCAAACATGTTAGGATATGTATCATGTCGCCTTTCATTTATTCATATCTAGCATGAGATATTGGAGAATTTATTTGGCCTTTCATGCATGAGATGGGCTTGGCTTTGACAGGTCACAGTTTCTTTTTGCTCAAAACACATGCTATGAAGAAATTCACCTTGATTTGGAAAGTTTCTATAGTTGTTCTTGCTTGAAACATATCGTGGCCTTGTATTTTGATGCTTTAAATGCATGTGGGTATCCTTTAACCCTTGAATGGCTTGGTATTCACCTTAGGGGTATGAGAAGTCAAGTTTTATTGAGATTTGGTCTCTTTTGATTTTCGTTGAGGCTTTGGGGCTCCTTGCTGGTTTTGAGGGGCTCAGTTTTGACCTCTGTTGGTGCTCGGTTTCATTATAAGGTGGCTGGATGTGGATTTGCTATTATGGTTTCATTTGTTAGCCTTCANGGCTCCCTGCTGGTTTTGAGGGGCTCAGTTTTGACCTATGTTGGTGCTCGGTTTCATTATAAGGTGGCTGGATGTGGATTTGCTATTATGGTTTCATTTGTTAGCCTTCANAGCTCCCTGCTGGTTTTGAGGGGCTCAGTTTTGACCTATGTTGGTGCTCAGTTTCATTATAAGGTGGCTGGATGTGGATTTGCTATTATGGTTTCATTTGTTAGCCTTCAAAGTTTGGGTTTGGTCTCTACTGGAGCTCGGTTCTCACCTTTGAAGGGTTAGAGGTTGGGTTCTGTTGAGACTTGGCTTTTGGTTTTTGTTGAAGCTTTGTCCTAACCGTTCGANAGAGGTTGGGTTCTGTTGAGACTTGGCTTTTGGTTTTTGTTGAAGCTTTGTCCTAACCGTTCGAACTTTACCTATGGGCCTTGAAAGGTTCGGTTTGGCTTTGTTTGGGGGCTCGGTTTGCTAGCCTTAGCTCCTATCCGAGAGCCTGTTTTTGGTGTTTGTTCTTGCCCTTGCTCAAGAGCTGTGGAAGGGTGTGGTTTTATTTGCTTTAACCTCTGCTAGGGGCTCGATTTTGGCATTTTTTGATCATTTTTTGCTTAAAAGCACGTACTGTGAAGAAATTTATTTTGATTTGGAAGAGTTCCATAACTATTCTTGTTTGAAACATATGATAACCTTATATTTTGATATTTTGAGGGCATGAAGATGTTCTCTAGCCTTTATTGTGGCTTGGGTTTGAGCCTTAGCTGCGGCTCGATTTTACTCTGGTTGGGAGCTCGGTTTTGTCTCGTTCTGCCCGAGAGGTAGTTTGGGTTTGATTTTTGNGTTATTCTTGTTTGAAACATATGGTAGCCTTATATTTTGATATTTTGAGGGTATGAAGATGTTCTCTAGCCTTTATTGTGGCCTGGGTTTGAGCCTTAGCTGCGACTCGATTTTACTCTGGTTGGGAGCTCGGTTTTGTCTCGTTCTGCCCGAGAGGTAGTTTGGGTTTGATTTTTGCTTGTCTTAGCCTCTACCCGAGAGGTAGTTTGGGTGTGGTTTTACTGGCTTTAGTTCCTACCCGAGAGTCTATGTTTGTGCTTTATATTTGTCCTTACTAGAAAGGATTGGTGGCTGTCCTGAGCTGCTTCCTATCCCTACTCGTGAGACATACTGAAGGCTCCTTAATTGGATTTAGTCCTTCTTGTTGGACTTGAACTATTTAGTCTTCATGTAATTGATTCAGGCTGCCTTAAATGTGAGCCTTTTTGTGCCTTGGGTTGCCTTGGCCGCGAGCCTCTTTTGGCCCTGTTTTTTACCTTAGCCGTGAGCTTTTTTGTTCCTTTGGGTCCCCTTGGTCGTGAGCCTCTTTTGGCTCTGTTTCTTACCTTAGCCGTGAGGCTGTTTTTGCCTCGGGTTGCCTTGGTCGTGAGCCTCTTTTGGCCCTGTTTCTTGCCTTAGCCGTGAGCTTCTTGTGCCTTGGGTTGTCTTGGCCGTGAGCCTCTTNCCGCGAGCCTCTTTTGGCCCTGTTTTTTACCTTAGCCGTGAGCTTTTTTGTTCCTTTGGGTTGCCTTGGTTGTGAGCCTCTTTTGGCCCTGTTTCTTACCTTAGCCGTGAGGCTGTTTGTGCCTCGGGTTGCCTTGGTCGTGAGTCTCTTTTGGCCCTGTTTCTTGCCTTAGCCGTGAGCTTCTTGTGCCTTGGGTTGTCTTGGCCGTGAGCCTCTTTTGTTCTTTGGGCTGCCTTGACCGAAAGCCTTGGTGGCTGCCTCCTCTCTTCTATTGACCCTGGCCGTGAGCATTTATTTGGTTATATTGGAAAGTTCTATGTTTATTTGATATATGAGGCTATTGATTAATTTGGGAGTTGGAAAATCTTAATTTTGACATGAGTTTGGAAATGTTAGTGGTGGCATTCCCCGAGTCTTTTTTCCTTTTGTTCGATTTGTTAAGTTTGAAAGATTTCCAAGTCTTATTTGGGAGAGCATTTGGTTGAGAGAAAATGATTTCATAGAGAATGTTTTTGGGAGTTGGGCACCGATGTTAGANACCGAGAGCCTGTTTTTGGTGTTTGTTCTTGCCCCTGCTCAAGAGCTGTGGAACGGTGTGGTTTTATTTGCTTTAACCCCTGCTAAGGGCTCGATTTTGGCATTTTTTGATCATTTTTGGCTTAAAATCGCGTACTGTGAAGAAATTTATTTTGATTTGGAAGAGTTCCATAGCTATTCCTGTTTGAAACATATGGTAGCCTTATATTTTGATATTTTGAGGGCATGAAGATGTCTCTAGCCTTTATTGTGGCCTGGGTTTGAGCCTTAGCTGCGGCTCGGTTTTACTCTGGTTGAGAGCTCGATTTTGTCTCGTTCTGCCCGAGAGGTAGTTTGGGTTTGATTTTTGCTTGTCTTAGCCTCTACCCGAGAGGTAGTTTGGGTGTGGTTTTACTCGCTTTAGTTCCTACCCGAGAGTCTATGTTTGTGCTTTATATTTGTCCTTACTAGAAAGGCTTGGTGGCTGTCCTGAGCTGCTTCCTATCCCTACTCGTGAGACATACTGAAGGATCCTTAATTGGATTTAGTCCTTCTTGTTGGACTTGAACTACTTGGATGATTGTTGGTGGATTAAATTAGTCATCTCAAAATGATGGTTATGTTTTGCACTCTCTTATGTATATCAAAGGTCTTCATGTAATTGATTCGGGCTGCCTTAAATGTGAGCCTTTTTGTGCCTTGGGTTGCCTCCTCTTTTGGCCCTGTTTTTTACCTTAGTCGTGAGCCTTTTTGTGCCTTGGGTTGCCTTGGTCGTGAGCCTCTTTTGGCCCTGTTTCTTACCTTAGTCGTGAGGCTGTTTGTGCCTCGGGTTGCCTTGGTCGTGAGCCTCTTTTGGTCCTGTTTCTTGCCTTAGCCGTGAGCTTCTTGTGCCTTAGGTTGCCTTGGCCGTGAGCCTCTTTTGTTCTTTGGGTTGCCTTGACCGAAAGCCTTGGTGGCTGCCTCCTCTCTTCTACTGACCCTGGCTGTGAGCATTTATTTGGTTATATTGGAAGGTTCTATGTTTATTTGATATATGAGGCTATTGATTAATTTTGGAGTTGGAAAATCTTAATTTTGGCATGAGTTTGGAAATGTTAGTGGTGGCATTCCCCGGGTCTTTTTTCCTTTTGTTCGATTTGTTAAGTTTGAAAGATTTTCAAGTCTTATTGGGAGAGCATTTGGTTGAGAGAAAATGATTTCATAGAGAATGTTTTTGGGAGTTGGGCACCGATGTTAGAAGGTCATTTGTGTGTGATCATTATATTGACTTGGGTTAAGACACTTATAAAAAAATGTGAGAAAGTGATATTTTTTCGGATTGATTCAAGGATCTTTGGGTCTTCTTTTTTTAGGTCTTTTCGTTATGAGTTTTGAGGGCTGATTCATCCTCTGTCTTTTCGGTGTTTTAGGTGGATCAGTCTCTTCTCTCTCTCATCTCATTTTGTTTTTTTTCCTTGCTTCTTGGTTCAATTTTTTATGCTTATGTCCGATACATAGATGTCCACGTTTGGTCTTTTGCTATACGCGAAACCATCAAACAAGGTCGCAAGTAGGTCGGTTTTGTTTTGAGACTTAGTGGTAGAGCAAAATGATATTCCATTCTACGACATCGGGACACCCCCACGGGAGTTGGCACGTATCTTCTTAGGTTGTTGGCGGTCCTACGTTCGACAGCATGATCGACTCGTTGACAACTATACTTTTTCAAAACCAATAAAAAACAAATCTGATAAGAACAGATACACCTTTTTTTAAAAACAAAAATATATTTTTCGCTACAAACAAAATTGATACAACCCTCTTTTGTATGCCTGAAACTTATGTGCATGCGAAAAATATGAATTTTAAATACATTTTAAAAAAAAATTGGTTGTCCACCTGTTTATCATCTGCTTTGGGCTAAGGAGTACCCTCCCGAGTTAGGTTCAGTAGGACACCCTTCCAGTCGAGTGGTGGATTTTATACATCCGGGTGACCGAATAGCCTTCGATGACCCTCGAGTACTGATATATAGTTGAGCCTAGCCCTACCCGAGTGCTTGCGGTCCCTTCTTTTCGGACTCTTTCATATGTTTTATCGAAACCTTTGGACAAAGCACTCGTGGTCCTCTTTTCGAGATTTTCCTCGTTTGGGTCATTTACCGTTCTTTCTCGAGTTTTCTGGGTGACGTTTCTTTGCTTTCGTTTATATAAAATATTTCAACTTGCTTTCTCAAGTTTTGTTGCTTTTACCTGTTGCATCAGTTACACCTAAGGAACAATAGATCTCCCAGATATACATATTTGTTTTATGTTTACAACATGTTACTTTCATGCAAATTACATACATGCTGTACTTTTTTACTTTTCCTTTACACCGCATGTTGTACTGTTCTCTTTACTACATACTCTACTGCTTGTCTTGTGCTACATACTCTACTGTTATGCTATATACTGTACAACTTCAACATGTTACCTATAAAATAGCTGAAGAACTACAACCATAGGGCCGCCTGATTTGACGTCGTAGCCTGACATCCTAGAAAACTTAAACTCGCCACGACAAGGAGTTTGGAGTTAGCGCGATGGGCAACACAGTCATCTTCAACAGCAAAACATATCTACACTAGCTAAACTCTTCCTTTCTTAGAAATTAAACAACAATCCATAGGATTTCGAGGTCGTTCGCGTGGTGCGACATAAATCCTCAACTTTTCCTTTAGGCATTTGTACAGTTCTACTGTGCGATCTAAGCCCTAACTTATTTTAGGATCCTGAGGTTGTAGTTCGTTACGACCTAAATCCTCACATCTTTCAGGCTATTTGTGTGATCGTTTCACACGAATGTAAGCCCAAAATAAATAAAATTGACAGGATAAAACACTTGGCTATTTCTTCCTCGAAACTGAAGCTAAACCATAGGGTAGACTGGGAAGTCACCGAGGTTCTCTTCTGGTCTGTGATATCCCTTAGTTCTTCTTCCTCTGGATTCTATAATAATTGTTTCAAATTCGAATCATTCCCCTTTCACACCTTTTTGTCCGATATCGTTGAAAAATCTTATCCTTTTGACCTCTTTGAAGATAGTTTTTCATGATTTTTATCGAGAATATTCTTAGGTGACTTCGGTCGTTTAAGATGTAATTAACTATAGAGGCTTGCCCTTATAAGAAGCTTTTCTGAACCAAATTTAAAATAAACCCTATTTAATTTTTCATATTAAATAGGGGAATTTGTCGGCAAATAAAATCATTTCGCAGACTAAACAGACGTCATATATTTCTTAGTTTATTTGATCGAGTCTCACCCTCAAGTCTTTTGTTTATCCTTCGGGATAAATACAAGATTTGAGGTAAAACACTCTTTCATTTAAACTATGAAAAATGTAGGGTCAGTTTGATTTCATATTTTTCTAAACTTAAATCTATATGTAAATTAAAACGTTCTTCCGAAGCGGACGACACGATTTCGATTCCGGTGACCAACAGTTTCTTACGGGCAACTCCCCCAACCAAAAATAGTGCCGACAGACATTAACTTAATTCCTTTATAATTTGCACACTCGTGCATGCCATTTATTCTTAAAAATGGGGACCAAAATACTTTTCTCGCATAAATTCAAACTGATTATGAGAAATCTTTGTAATACGTCTTAAGCTATGTTCAATTACCCTCTCTTATAATTTTAAAGTATGACACATCAACTTAATTCCTTTTTAATTTGAACGCTCGTGCATGTCATTTATCTTTAAAAATGGGGACCAAAATACTCTTCCTACACATACATTTTTTTTAGTTTTACAATAATATTGAAGTGTCCAGTGAGCAAAGAAACTCCCAAATCTCCTAAATATTTCCACTCTTCACTTGGGATATTATGAGGTCCTATTGATTTTTCACTCGTTTTCTTTAAAGCCTCCTTAACTTCTTTTTTTTATGCAATGGTAAAAATGAAGCATTTTATTATTAACGATATAAATATCACTAAGGTCGATCATATTTTAGAACTTCATTGAAAAATTTATCAAAGTAACTCACCTACTTATGTTGAATATATATATATATATATATATATATATANTGGAATGCGGTTTTGAGATAATGTTAGTTCCTCTTGCAAACATATGTATCATGACATCTTTCATTTATTTTTATCTAGCATGAGATATTGGAGAATTTATTTAGCCTTTCATGCATGAGATGGGCTTGGCTTTGACAGGTTACATTTTCTTTTTGCTCAAAACACATGCTATGAAGAAATTCACCTTGATTTGGAAAGTTTCTATAGTTGTTCTTGCTTGAAACATATCGTGGCCTTGTATTTTGATGCTTTAAATGCATGTGGGTATCCTTTAACCCTTGAATGGCTTGGTATTCACCTTAGGGGTATGAGAAGTCAAGTTTTATTGAGATTTGGTCTTTTCTGATTTTCGTTGAGGCTTTGGGGCTCCCTGCTGGTTTTGAGGGGCTCAGTTTTGACCTATGTTGGTGCTCGGTTTCATTATAAGGTGGCTGGATGTGGATTTGCTATTATGGTTTCATTTGTTAGCCTTCAAAGTTTGGGTTTGGTCTCTACTGGAGCTCGGTTTTCACCTTGGAAGGGTTAGAGGTTGGGTTCTGTTGAGACTTGGCTTTTGGTTTTTGTTGAAGCTTTGTCCTAACCGTTCGAACTTTACCTATGGGCCTTGAAAGGTTCGGTTTGGCTTTGTTTGGGGGCTCGGTTTGCTAGCCTTAGCTCCTATCCGAGAGCCTGTTTTTGGTGTTTGTTCTTGCCCTTGCTCAAGAGCTGTGGAAGGGTGTGGTTTTATTTGCTTTAACCTCTGCTAGGGGCTCGATTTTGGCATTTTTTGATCATTTTTTGCTTAAAAGCACGTACTGTGAAGAAATTTATTTTGATTTGGAAGAGTTCCATAGTTATTCTTGTTTGAAACATATGATAACCTTATATTTTGATATTTTGAGGGCATGAAGATGTTCTCTAGCCTTTATTGTGGCTTGGGTTTGAGCCTTAGCTGCGGCTCGATTTTACTCTGGTTGGGAGCTCGGTTTTGTCTCGTTCTGCCCGAGAGGTAGTTTGGGTTTGATTTTTGCTTGTCTTAGCCTCTACCCGAGAGGTAGTTTGGGTGTGGTTTTACTGGCTTTAGTTCCTACCCGAGAGTCTATGTTTGTGCTTTATATTTGTCCTTACTAGAAAGGATTGGTGGCTGTCCTGAGCTGCTTCCTATCCCTACTCGTGAGACATACTGAAGGCTCCTTAATTGGATTTAGTCCTTCTTGTTGGACTTGAACTATTTAGTCTTCATGTAATTGATTCAGGCTGCCTTAAATGTGAGCCTTTTTGTGCCTTGGGTTGCCTTGGCCGCGAGCCTCTTTTGGCCCTGTTTTTTACCTTAGCCGTGAGCTTTTTTGTTCCTTTGGGTTGCCTTGGTTGTGAGCCTCTTTTGGCCCTGTTTCTTACCTTAGCCGTGAGGCTGTTTGTGCCTCGGGTTGCCTTGGTCGTGAGTCTCTTTTGGCCCTGTTTCTTGCCTTAGCCGTGAGCTTCTTGTGCCTTGGGTTGTCTTGGCCGTGAGCCTCTTTTGTTCTTTGGGCTGCCTTGACCGAAAGCCTTGGTGGCTGCCTCCTCTCTTCTACTGACCTTGGCCGTGAGCATTTATTTGGTTATATTGGAAAGTTCTATGTTTATTTGATATATGAGGCTATTGATTAATTTGGGAGTTGGAAAATCTTAATTTTGACATGAGTTTGGAAATGTTAGTGGTGGCATTCCCCGAGTCTTTTTTCCTTTTGTTCGATTTGTTAAGTTTGAAAGATTTCCAAGTCTTATTTGGGAGAGCATTTGGTTGAGAGAAAATGATTTCATAGAGAATGTTTTTGGGAGTTGGGCACCGATGTTAGAAGGTCATTTGTGTGTGATCATTACATTGACTTGGGTTAAGACAATTATAAAAAAATGTGAGAAAGTGATATTTTTCGGATTGATTCAAGGATCTTTGAGTCTTCTTTTTCTTAGGTCTTTTCGTTATGAGTTTTGAGGGCTGATTCATCCTCCGTCTTTTCGGTGTTTTAGGTGGATCGATCTCTCCTTTCTCTTATCTCATTTTGTTCTTTTTTTCCTTGCTTCTTGGTTCAGTTTTTTATGCTTATGTCCGATACATAGATGTCCACGTTTAGCCTTTTGCTATACGTGAAACCATCAAACAAGGTCGCAAGTAGGTCGGTTTTGTTTTGAGACTTAGTGGTAGAGCAAAATGATATTTCATTCTACGACATCGGGACACCCCCCACGGACTCGGTGAACCATATGATGTAATATCATTCACCAACATAAGACTAGCGGGAGTTGACCCGTACCTTCTTAAGTTGTAGACAGTCCTACGTCCGACAGCATGATCGACTCGTTGACAATTACACTTTTTTAAAACCAATAAAAAACAAATCTGATAAGAACAAATACACTTTTTTTAAATAAAAATATATTTTTCGCTACAAACAAAATTGATACAACCCTCTTTTGTATGCCTGAAACTTATGTGCATGCGAAAAATATGAATTTTAAATACATTTTAAAAAAAAATTGGTTGTCCACCTGTTGATCATCTGCTTTGGGCTAAGGAGTACCGTCCCGAGTTAGGTTCAGTAGGACACCCTTCCAGTCGAGTGGTGGGTTTTATACATCCGGGTGACCGAGTAGCCTTCGATGACCCTCAAGTACTAATATATAGTTGAGGCTAGCCCTGCTCGAGTACTTGCGGTCCCTTCTTTTCGGACTCTTTCATATGTTTTATCGAAACCTTTGGACAAAGCACTCGTGGTCCTCTTTTGAGATTTTCCTGTGTTTTCTACGATATTCATCGATTTATCGCTTTGTCGATTTCCTCGTTTGGGTCATTTACCGTTTTTTCTCGAGTTTTCTGGGTGACGTTTCTTTGCTTTCGTTTATATAAAACATTTCAACTTGCTTCCTCAAGTTTTGTTGCTTTTATCTGTTGCATCAGTTACACCTAATGAACAACAGATCTCCCAGATATACATATTTGTTTTATGTTTACAACATGTTACTTTCATGCAAATCACATACATGCTGTACTTTTTTACTTTTCCTTTACACCGCATGTTGTACTGTTTGTCTTGTGCTACATACTCTACTGTTATGCTATATACTGTATAACTTCAACATGTTATCTATAAAATAACTGAAGAACTACAACCATAGGGCCGCCTGATTTGACATCGTAACCTGACATCCTAGAAAACTTAAACTCGCCACGCCACGACAATGAGTTTGGAGTTAGCGCGGTGGGCAACACGGTCATCTTCAACAGCAAAACATATCTACACCAACTAAATCCTTCCTTTCTTAGAAATTAAACAACAATCCATAGGATTTCGAGGTCGTTCGCGTGGTGCGACATAAATCCTCAACTTTTCCTTTAGGCATTTGTACAGTTCTACTGTGCGATCTAAGCCCTAACTTATTTTAGGATCCCAAGGTTGTAGTTCGTTACGACCTAAATCCTCACATCTTTCAGATTATTTGTGTGATTGTTTCACATGAATGTAAGCCTTAAATAAATAAAATTGGCAGGATAAAACACTTGTCTATTTCTTCCTCGAAACTGAAGCCAAACCATAGGGTAGACTGTGAAGTCACCGAGGTTCTTCTTCTGTTCTGTGATATCCCCTAGTTCTTCTTACTTTAGATTCTATAATAATTGTTTCAAATTCGAATCATTCCGCTTTCACACCTTTTTGTCTGATATAGTTGAAAAATCCTATCTTTTTGATCTCTTTGAAGATAATTTTTCATGATTTTTATCGAGAGTATTCTTAGGTGATTTCAGTCATTTAAGATATAATTAACTATAGAGACTTGCCCTTATAAGAAGCTTTTCTGAACCCAATTTAAAATAAATTCTATTTAATTTTTCATATTAAATAGGAGAATTTGTCGGCAAATAAAATGATTTCACAGGCCAAACGAACGTCATATATTTCTTAGTTTATTTGATCGAGCCTTACCTTCAAGTTTTGTGTTTATCCTTCGGGATAAATACAAGATTTGAGGTAAAACACTCTTTCATTTAAACTATGAAAATATAGGGTAAGTTTGATTTCATATTTTTCTAAACTTAAATCTATATGTAAATTAAAAATGTGGACCAAAATACTCTTCCTACACATACATTTTTTTTAGTTTTTACAGTAATATTAAAGTGTTTAGTGAGCAAAGAAACTCCCAAATCTCCTAAATATTTCCACACTTCACTTGGGATGTTATGAGGTCCTATTGATTTTTCACCCGTTGTTTTCTTTAAAGCTTCCTTAACTTTTTTTTTTATGCAATGGTAAAAATGAAGCATTTTATTATTAACCATACAAATATCACTAAGGTCAATCATATTTTAGAACCTTCATTGAAAAATTTATCAAAATAACTCACCTACTTATGTTGAATATATATATATATTTAAATTATTTTTGATTTTCATCTTTAATACACTTTATTTGAGTTAAATCTTTACTTTTCTTTTCTATTTGTTTGACTAGTTGATACATGTTTTTTTCAATATTTTTAGTATCTATTTTATTCTGAAGATCACTAAAATCAGGTTTTTTAACGACAAATTAATCTCGTACTCCCAACGAGCCATTTTACATTTTTCCTAGTTCTCTAAGCTTTTATTTAAACAAGTTTTTATAACATAAATTATTATATTTTATCTTTTTTTACATATTATTATTCCATCACCAACTATTTTCGTTTATAGAAAATTTTCTTTTTGATTCTAAGTTCATCTTTTGTCACTTGTTTAATAGTGTTTGTTACTTTTTCCCAGATAGAATTTGCTTCTTCACAAACATCTCAAATCTTAAAATCTTGAAGTTTACTCATAAGAATAATTGTATTTGTGTATTTTAAGTGCCTTCACTAATTCTATGACAATGGTTCATAATATTCTTTATTTTAAAATTCTTTATCTTAAAATCTAGAACTAATAATCAATGTTGAATACTTAAATTGTCACTTAGAATGACCTTATAATTTTACATTCTTGACGATCTCTTCTTCTCGTGAGAAAATAATCAATTTGTCTTTTATTACATCAATTCTTATAAACAATAATATGGTCATATCTTTTCTTGAATAAGTCTTAGCAATAACAAAATTGTTTGCTAAAGTAAAATCTAATATGACTCCGCCTTCATTAATCACTCAAAAAATGTAGCCTCAATGAATATTTCTAAAATCTTCTATCACTCTATCGACATGTCTATTTAAATATACTCAAATAAAAGTTCTGTCTTCAAGAAGTATCATTTATATTAATTCTTCTATGCCATTTTAGAATTTTTTTTTTGAATCTATATCTAAATCGCATAAGCATTTATAATATTAAAAATCTTTGTATCAACAACNCTGTCTTCAAGAAGTATCATTTATATTAATTCTTCTATGCCATTTCAGAATTTTTTTTTTGAATCTATATCTAAATCGCATAAGCATTTATAATATTAAAAATCTTTGTATCAACAACAATCTTAAGGACTATAATTCTATCCTCAATTCTATTAATTTTATAAAATCATTTTTCAAGCTCTGATATATAATTACGCATGTGTCAATTATCATCTGAATACTAAAGTTTAAAACCTAAGCTATTAATCTTCTTAGTTTTTTCTCTAACTCATACATAAGATATTTATGTTTTTATGAATTATAATATCAACTAATTTCATTAATTTACTGCCACAGAAGTGANCTCGTTTGAATACTAAAGTTTAAAACCTAAGCTATTAATCTTCTTAGTTTTTTCTCTAACTTATACATAAGATATTTATGTTTTTATGAATTATAATATCAACTAATTTCATTAATTTACTGCCACAGAAGTGAAATACCGAATTATAAAAATAAAGGCTCGAAGGTAGTGTGTATTCTTGTCATGATTATGATCATACAAAGATACTGTGTCAGAAGTTCCTCAAAAAGTGCCAAAATGGTTTTAAATCACTATCGACCTACATGGTCATTACTAATGAAGCCTTTTAGAGTCAAACTTTTTTGATTTCTNTATACATATTTTTTTCACTATTTTTAGTATCTAATTTATTCTAAAGATCACTAAAAATAGGTTTTTTAATGATAGATTAATCTCGTACTCCCAACGAGCCATTTTATATTTTTCCCAATTCTCTAAGCTTTTATTTAAACAAGTTTTTATAACATAAATTATTATATTTTATCTTTTTTTACATATTATTATTCCACCACCAACTATTTTCGTTTATAGAAAATTTTCTTTTTAATTCTAAGTTCATCTTTTGTCACTTGTTTAATAGTGTTTGTTACTTTTTCCCAGATAAAATTTGCTTCTTCACAAACATCTCAAATCTTGAAATCTTGAAGTTTACTCATAAGAATAATTGTATTTGTGTATTTTAAGTGCCTTCACTAATTCTATGACAATGGTTCATAATATTCTTTATTTTAAAATTCTTTATCTTAAAATCTAGAACTAATAATCAATGTTGAGTACTTAGATTGTCACTTAGAATGACCGTATAATTTTACATTTTCAACGATCTCTTATTCTCGTGAGAAAATAATCAATTTGTCTTTTATTACATCCATTCTTATAAATAATAATATGGTCATATCTTTTCTTGAATAAGTCTTAGCAATAACAAAATTATTTGCTAAAGTAAAATCTAATATGACTCCGCCTTCATTAATCACTCCAAAAATGTAGCCTCAATGAATATTTCTAAAATCTTCTATCACTCTATCGACATGTCTATTTAAATATACTCAAATAAAAATTTTTTCTTCAAGAAGTATCATTTATATTAATTCTTCTAAGCCATTTCAGAATTTTTCTTTTGAATCTATATCTAAATCGCATAAACACTTATAATATTAAAAATCTTTGTATCAACAACAATCTTAAAGACTATAATTCTATCCCCAATTCTATTAATTTTATAAAAGCATTTTTCAAGCTCTGATATATAATTACACATATGTCATTTCTAGTGCGATTCTCATCTGAATACTAAAGTTTAAAACCTAAGCTATTAATCTTCTTAGTTTTTTCTCTAGCTCTTACATAAGATATTTATGTTTTTATGAATTATAATATCAACTAATTTCATTAATTTACCTGCCACAGAAGTGAAATACCGAATTATAAAAATAAAGGCTCGAAGGTAGTGTGCTATTCTTGTCATGATTATGATCATACAAAGATAATGTGTCAGAAGTTCCTCAAAAAGTGCCAAAAGGGTTTTAAATCACTATCGACCTACATGGTCATTACTAATGAAGCCTTTTAGAGTCAAACTTTTTTGATTTCTACGGATGAATATCTTAAGTTCATAAAATCTCGGGAAGCATATCACTGCCCATGCCGAGCCAGGTAACAACGATACTTGTCTTATTTTCTCTTCCACACAATGTGTTATTAATTTTGGTGCTACAGATCACATGAGATATAATCCAAAATTTTTTTCTAGTTTTTATAAGTACATTTCTTCTGTTATTTTAGCAGATGAATCCACCTCTAATGTTCTTGTTCAGGTACCATCAGTTTACCTCAATTTGCTTTTAATATTGTTTATGGTAGAAAAATTACACGTGTTCTTAATTGTTGTATTTTATGTTTTCTCGGTTATTATCTATTTCAGGATTTCATGACAGAGCAGATTATTGGTAAAAGACGAGAATCAGGGTGGCTATACGTTGTGGATAAGGAGGTGTACCTCGACCCATAGTCTGTAACAACACCTTATCTCCTTTTGAGATCCATTTTCGATCATGGCATACATCACTATCAATGCTAAAAAATTGTACCTTTAGTTTGAAAAATTATCATCTTTAGATTGTGACTCATGTCAATTTGCTAATCACCATTAATTTTATTTTTTTCTTAGAGTTAATAAAAGAGTAAGTCATAACTTTGAGCTGGTTCATTATGATGATTGAGGAACTTGTCCTATTTTATCTAATGGATTTTGATATTGTCACTTTTATGAATGACTTTGTCATATGACTTGGCTCTATTTTTTGAAATATTGTATTAGGTTACCGTCACATCTTCAATCTTCTTCTTGTCAAAATTAAAACTCAATTCAATATTTTGGTTAAGATTTTAAGAAGCGTCAATGCTGAAGAATATTTTTCTACACCATTTCAACCTTACATAACACAAAACAAGATACTTCTCTAGTCATCCCGCGTCGATACTTTATCTCAAAATGCATGAGTTGAAAGAAAAAAATTGGCATCTTCTTGAGACTGTTAGAGCCCTTTTATTTCAAACAAATGCGCCTAAACAATTCTGGGTTGTTTTGGTTTACTGCTTGTTTTTTGATCAATCAGGTTCCTTTACTATTTTATAGAATCAAACATTGCACCAAGTTTTGTTTCCAACTAATTCTCTCTTTTCTATTTAACCACACAGATTTGAGTTTGCTAGTTTTATTGATGATAATCATTTACAAATTTCTAAATTAGACCGTAAGTTATTAAGGTGTGCCTTTCTAGTATATTCTCGTCTACAAAAAGGGCATCAATGTTTTGGCCCTTTCTTGAACAAATACATGATTTCTTCTAATATCTTCTTTCATGAACAAACCCCCATCTTTGGTGGCTTATCAGTGCCTAAATTCTCACAAGATTCTAATGAGTTGTTTATGTATTACATCATAAGTTCATTTCCTACTCCAACTCTACCTCCAGTGCCTCAACCTAGGCCATTTGTCACAAATGTTTACTCAAGAAGACCTCGTTCTTCTGATCCTAGTCTAACACTGGTATCATCTTTCTCAGTGGATCCTCCTCCTAGTGATCTTGATTTACCATTTGCTCTTCGAAAAGGTGAATGTCAATGCGCCTATCTCATTTATTTTTTTGATAACTTTAATCATTTATCTTCTACTTATTGCTCCTTTGTTGGTTCTCTTGACTTTGTTAAAGTTGTAAGATTTGTTTAGCAATTCCTATCCCATTCTGGGTGGCGGGCAGCAAGACTTGGCTCTGTTTGGGGCAGCTTAAAAGTGCGGCGGCGTTTTTAAAAACGCCGTATTAATGTTTGGTTTCCGCTTTTGACGAGCGTTTTCTTAAACGGGCTTTTTATTTTATGAAGCACGCGGATCGCGGGGATATGGGTTCGGCCTCGAAATCTTTACGTCGCTACCCCTCACAAACATCCCGATCCCTAATCCTGTTCTCCAAAGTCTCTCCTCTCCGCTCCTGCCTCTTCTCCGCTCCTGCCTTCGCAGGTAAGAAATATCTTCTCCTCGCTCCGCTCCTACCTCCTTTCCCCCATGTCGCAGAAACACATCTCGATCCATATGTTCTTTGTGGTTGATGTGGAAGTCTTTTGTGGGAGAAAACCTAGATCCAGTTCTTAGGAAGCAAGTTTCGCCGGTAAAAATGTAGATCTTTGTTCTAAATGTCTGTTGTTTCTTCTCGATTCGACATTCCTATCTTTTCTTCGAAATGACTGATGTTTCTTTTTTATTTACTGAAATTTTTTAGGGTTTGTTGCTCATATGGTCTTCATGCGAGGAAAATATTTCTATGGCTATTTAAAACAATGAATCTTTGCTGCATATGTTGAATCATAGAATAAAATGAATTTTTGAATGCTTAGAGCATTTTTAATTTATTCCTGGAAAGCTTATAAAAAATTTGGTTCATATTAGCTAGTGCAAGAATGATTTTGGGTTAGCATTTTTAAAATAGTCCCTGTTCTGGCTGTTTGGGTTGCCATATTAGCTAGCTGCCCCTATGAATTGTTGGTTGCCATTTTTAAAACTATCATGGTGTTATAAAACTGTCATGGAGTTAATGCAATGAATTGTGCCTTTGGGTTGTCTTTGCTAGCATTGCTTTAGAATTTCTACTCAGCTCTATGTGTTTCAAATTTCAATTGGTTTTTACTCAAATACGGTGATACTATAATAATAAAGAAAAAGAGAGGTTTCATGTATAATGGTTATATTAAAAGCACATTTATGTTTCACCAATATATATTTTAATTCATTATTTTTCTTGAATTTTTTTAACATATGCATAGTCCATATCATAAGTGGCTCATTTTCGGTCATAATATCATCTAACCATCCGTTGATGTGACAATAAAAGATGAGTAAATCTAAAGACTGGTTCATCGGCTATATGAGAGAGCGAGAGTACTAATATTTTTTGTGATCTATGCATGAGGGAGGTCGAATTGAGAAATCGACCCACAACTTTTTTTTAATAAAGAATATTGGCATAATATCACAACTAAATTCAAAGAAATTTTATATCAGAAGCGGGCAACATTCGTCATGATATGATTTTACATTTTAAAGTCAATATTGTCAGATTTTTTCTTGTAATTTTAACATGTTATTTTTTTTTCGGGTCATTATAATCCATATTAGTGTGTGAATATGTAATGAATTTTCATATATGTCACTGCTTATTTGATGTAATCAAAATTTTTTTGAGTTATATAAATATTATTAAACTTTTTTGCATTTTAATTTCTTGACATTTGAGAAAATAACATTCTGCCACACAGATTATTCATTGAACTAAAATTTTTTTCCAAATAAGCTGTTTACAAAACGCACTAACCAAACAGTTAAACAACTTATTCAGAACAGGGGAAAAATGGTCAATTTTCCATAATCCGTTGTTTTCCAGACGCACTAACCAAACAACCAGACAGCTTATCCGGATCAGCTGGTTATCAACAGGTTATTAGGATAAGCTGCTTATCAGCAGAAGCTGGATAAGCTGCTTATCAGCAGAAGCTGGATAAGCTGCAGCTGCCCCAAACAGACTCTTAATGAGAATGAATGTTTTGATTGAAAATGGAACTTTGGAACTAGTTGAACTACCTAATGACACGAAGGTTGTTGGCTGTAAATGGGCCTTTGCAGATAAGTTTCATTTTGATGGATTTGTGGTTCTTCTCAAGGCTCGATTGGTTGCTAAGGGCTATGCTTGAACTTATGCGATCAACTACTTGCACATTCTCTCCGGTAGTTCAGTTAACTTTGTTTTGCCTATTTATATCCTTGGCTGCACTTAATACTGGCTCATGCATTAGCTGTATGTGAAGAATG
Source organism: Phalaenopsis hybrid cultivar (assembly GCA_002079205.1). Taxonomy (NCBI): domain Eukaryota; kingdom Viridiplantae; phylum Streptophyta; class Magnoliopsida; order Asparagales; family Orchidaceae; genus Phalaenopsis; species Phalaenopsis hybrid cultivar. The sequence goes on from JXCR01070217.1 coordinate 139,903, forward strand.
CTTTTCTACATTGTGATATTTTAGCAGAGTTATGTATGAAGCAACCTCCTGTGTTTGTTGTTCATGGGGAATCTATGAAAGTACTTCATATTCATAAGTCTTTATATGGATTGAAGCAAAACCCTTGAGCATGGCTTGAAAACTTTAGCTAAGCAGTAGATGAGTTTGTGATGCTGAAATGTAGAAGTAATCACAGTGTATTCTATAATAAATTTGCTTCGGGAATCATTCTTTTGGGGATTTATGTTGATATTATTTATTATTACTAAAAGTGATGTGTAAGGAATTTTATTATTGAAATTATTTCTACAAAATCAGTTCAACACTAAAGATTCCAGTTCTTGAAGTACTTCTTGGTAATTGAGGTATTAAGGAGCAACAAGGGTATCTTTCTATCTCAAGGGACATATGCATTGAATTTGTTAGCAGAATTTGAGAAATTATAAGATAAACTACGTAGTACTTTGATGCTTCTTAATTACCAACTTACCAAGGATGGAGAGTCTTTTAATGATCGTAAATAATATAGGAAGTTAGTGGAAAAATTTATCTACATCTCTGTAATTCATCTTGACATTGTGCACTTAGTTATTACTAAAAATCAGTTTATGTCTTCCTCCATAATCCATCATTGGCCGGTTTTAGAAT
>JXCR01070224.1:10188-29744 GCA_002079205.1 Phalaenopsis hybrid cultivar
TTGTGTATAATATATATATATATATATATATATATATATAATTTCGCTACTAATTTGATTGGAGGGAGAATAGGAATAAATTCATTAAAATAAATTTCTTATCCATCCGAATCCTCAGTGAACAGGGGAAAGAGAAGCCGTATGCATTAAAAAAAAATGATTGTATAAATGTTGAACGATATATGTGAGAAAAAATTGCCCTTTCCGTGCGCCTTTTTAGAAATCAGCAAAAAATTCATTCGCAGTTCGTCTCTTTAATTATAATCTAGAAGTTCCAACTTTGAATGAGAGCTAGAAAATAGTTACATTTCACGTGTGAATTTTAATTATACCATTTTTATTTTCGATCTACAGTTAATTTCCAATCAATTTACGGCATATTTCAGCACAAAGTGAAAGTAAATTCCCTTTTTTTCTTTTTCAATCTATGTTTACTTTATTTTATTCTTTAAGTAATTAATTGTTTAAATTTTTTTTCCTGCAAATATTACCATAACATATTGTCGATGAAGGGAAAAAGTGTTATACAACTTACTCTATTCATACATTATAAATTAAAACCAGCTTGGAGTTTATTTAGGATCAATTTTATTTATTTTATTTTACTTTATTTTAAAAATAATTAAAATATCTAAAAAAACATTTTGACTGTTTTTAAAAATAACTAATATGTTTTAACATTACAAAGAGGTTTCATTCTAAAAAAAATATAAAAAAAAATAAAAATAATTAAAAAAAAACTAAAACTAAAGTCCAATGGTTCCTAGAATTTAGTAAGGCAATTTTTTCCCAATCACATACTGTTCTAGGGATGTAAATGAAGTTGATGTTTTGGTTATTAAGTTTAGGTTCGTTTATCTTAATAATTGAATATTTTCGAACAAAACTATGAAATTTTGGCATCAACATAAAAATTTGATCTTAAGTTTGCTTGCCTATTCATATTTTTCAGCTTATTTGTAAATTCTTTATCTGCTAAAATTTTCACTAATGTGAATTTATAAATATATTATTTTCTTTATTTAGGGTCTGATTTTTTGCTTTTCAGATCTTCTGTGGTCGGCATCTTGTCCAACTGTTAGGGTTGTATCCAGAGACATGTGGTGTGATGACTATATCCTGCTCTTGGGTGATGATTACCTTCAGAATTCTTAAGTCTATCCTTCCCTATTTTTTGCCGCCAACCCCCAAATCTTCTGGCTTTTTGGCGCAATCTCCCCTCCCACCTTCCTATTGCAACCTCTAGAAAAACTCTCCAACCTTCCTACAGGTAGTTGCAACCCCAACTATCACCTTCCTACTGATGTCAACTGACCCATCCGGTCTTCATGCAAGTTGTTGCAATCTCTCTCTCTCCCTTCCTGCTTAAACCTAGCCAGCCTTCCAGCTTGCTATTGCCAACTCCACCAGCCTTCATGATTGTTGTGTCACCTCTCCCCTCTAGCCTTCGCTACTGTATCCCCAACCAGTCGAACTATCTGTTGTTCAGCCGCAACCTACCACTCTTTTATTCTCGCCCCAGGGGTCATTGGAGTTTGTTGTTGTTTTGTTCCTCTTGTAAAAGTAATTGATGTAACGCTTCTGATTTTTCAGCAATAATATTTATATTTCATTTGCAATTTAGATTAACTCTAGTATCATCAGTTTTCATTAAATAATTTTATTTTTAAATGTTAGTAAAAAATAATAATAATTTGGATCTATCTATTTATCAAATCTTTTTATTATCATATACTAATACAAATTTTCCCCAAAAAAAATAAAATTACGTTGTTAATTTATCCAACTATGCATTTTTTCTATATAGGTTCAGCTCGTATATATTTCAAGCTCAAAAAGTGTGTTCGTGTTCGGCTCATTTGCTTAGCGAGTCAAACATGAGCTGTTCACGAATAAAGAATCGTTTTGACAACCTTAATCACGTAGCCATTAGATGTTAAGGGTTGGGATAAGATTTAAAAATTATTATTTATATTAAAACATCATTTGAATCTAATTTAATAATTTTTATTCTATTTTCTTAATTAAAACTTTTANGATGAGTAGAATTTCGAGCCAAAACGAGACGAACACAAACGATCAAATCTTTGTACATATTCGGCTCATTAACTTAGCGAACGAGCAGAACACGAGCTTCTTAACGAGTCGACCATGAGATGTTCGCAAATGACAAACCGTTTTGAAAGCCCATGTTCTATATTCATATGACAATCTTATTTATAGAAATACTGTAAAAAAAATAAATTCTATAACGCATATAATAAAAGAAATTCATATAATAGCATAAAATATGTTCCCGAATGACTATGAACAAGCTTGACAATATTTTAAGTTTTGAAAATATTATTCAAATTCAAATAATTACCTAAAAAGACAAATATAATCTAATTCAAACAAGTAAATATTAAATTGTTTGTCAAATGTACTGATACAGTTATGGTATGTCTTTGATAAACAAACTTGAGTCAAAAATCAAAGCGTTACGATTAGGTGTTGGTCGAATCTTTCTTTTTTATAAGAAAAATATAATGGGCATTTACACACATACCCATAAAGTCCTGTGTAATTACATATCTAACAACTAAATTATACTTGTTATATATCTACCTCCCATATCTTTCATATTACATAAAAAAAAAACCTCTATTTTTATTTTTAACAGATGAAATATACCTTTTCATGAATTGGAAAGATGGAATATTTGTAAAAATCGAAGTTTAGATGTAAGGATTTGTAAATACATAAAAATTAAGTGGTATGTCTGTAATTTAAATACATTAAAAGTTTGTGGATGGCATTAACCGTTACGGGCCAACGAGCAATGCATGAACGAACGGTGCAAGGTACGGAGAACAAATAGTAATTAATTAGAAATAATAAATGGTTTCATTTCTCTCGGAGTACAGATGCAAAAGTATTTTTTAATTCATTCTCAAAATAGAAAAATATGGATATTCTAGTAATTTTCTATGTATATTGAATCTATATGATGCTATGAAGTTGATCGAGAATAATGGCAGAATTGCATCAATATAGCTTGCGAGATGTGACAGCCAACTAACTGTATATGAAACCAATAAATGTTTCATATAAATTGCCTAATCTTCCGATTACGTATGTAATATTAGCATAAATTTAATATCATCGCCAAAATTAAGAGGAATGGCTACTTTCGCTGCGAGGCAAAACACCTTTCTTTTGTTAGACTTTTTGTTAGGTGATTTATGTGTGTGTCAGATATGTTATGTGGACTGCCCAAGATACGGAGCATAAAATGTGAGGTAAAGAGAGAGAGAGAGTGAGAGAAAGAGATAGATTTGCTTGATGAGGGGCAAATATGAGTTTTCTCGAGTTTTTTGGCCTCTTTTATCCACTAAACTTGAGGGTTACAAGTGAGAATTAAGAAGACGAGAGTTCCCTTTACATCATTACATGGGGGTAGAGAGAGAAAGCCTAGGAATCCTTTTACACATGCTAATGATCCTCTATTTATAGAATTAAAAAAGAAGGAAAAATAATATTACAAATATATCTTGCTTTACTGAGGGCAAATCGGTGTATTTTGGTTCTTTGCTTACTTGGATCTGTTGATCTGGAGTGTTCCTAATTGCAATTTGATTTCACTTAAAGAGCTAAAAAATATTTAATTTAAAAAACATTAGTCCAAAGTCGAATATGCAACATCAACCTGATTCTATAAGCCNGTGTTATGTGGACTGCCCAGGATACGGAGCATAAAATGTGAGGTAAAGAGAAAGGGAGTGAGAGAAAGAGATAGATTTGCCTAATGAGGGGCAAATATGAGTTTTCATGAGTTTTTTGTCCCCTTTTATCCACTAAACTTGAGGGTTACAAGTGAGAATTAAGAAGATGAGAGTTCCCTTTACATCATTACATGGGGGTTGAGAGAGTAAGCCATGGGATCCTTTTACACATGCTAATGATCCTCTATTTATAGAATTAAAAAAGAAGGAAAAATAATATTACAAATATATCTTGCTTTACTGAGGGCAAAATGGAGTATTTCGATTCTTTGCTTACTTGGATCTGTTGATATGTAGTGTTCCTAATTACAACTTGATTTCACTTAAGGAGCTAAAAAATATTTAATTTGAAAAACATTAGTCCAAAGTTGAATATGCAACATCAACCTAATTCTATAAGCCTAGAACTCGTCTAGTATTCTAAAGCAATTGGCTAATTAATAGCAAGAGATTTAGAGATTTTATTTTAATTGCGGTCGGATGAGAGCTAACCCAATCCCTCTCTAAATGTGCCATCGGCTATTTAATTATTTATTATAAATAAAAGAATTAATCATTATTTCAATATGTAATAATATTATGATTACATGATTTTTTAATTTTTGAATACTTTTTGCCACATAATCATTACTTCACCCCTGAAAATGTAGCTATTTTAATTTACAATTTAAAACAAAATTAATTATAGTATATTTACATGTTTATAATTTTTATCACAACTCAAAAATTTAGAGTTTGTTCACCATGAAATCTATTTATTTTAACTTTATTTTTTATAATTTAAAATATACTTATTGAATATTTCTTAACTATTTTTTTATTTCTAAATATAAATTAACATATTTCTGAAAATAATTAAATTAATTTTAAAAATAATCATATCATAAGTAGACATGCCATACATTTCTTTTTTAATTTCAAACCAAAATATAAATAAAATAAAAAATAAAAATGACCCAAATAACATCATAATTAAATGCTACATTGTTACAAGTTGGGCGGCGCATGGAGCCATCCTCCAAAACATACCTGTAATACCAATAAGTGGAGCTAGCTAACAACAGGTGCATGTGAAGAATAGGGGCCCCGGCTCGATCAGACCCGAGCCAAGTAGACCCGACCGCTCGATACCATTTCTGAGGACGTACTTGGCGGTTGGCTACGGTTGGTTGGGCGCTCCCATGGCATGCGGGACCGACTCTAACGGCAAGTCACCGCTCAGCGTTAATGCGGGTGGTGGCGCTCACAAAACACGACCACGTGTGGCTGCCTNTTGTAGACCCGACCGCTCGATACCATTTCTGAGGACGTACTTGGGCGGTTGGCTACGGTTGGTTGGGCGCTCCCATGGCATGCGGGACCGACCTAACGGCAAGTCACCGCTCAGCGTTAATGCGGGTGGTGGCGCTCACAAAACACGACCACGTGTGGCTGCCTCTTGCAGGAGGAGCATCCCATGCATTCCAGGTCTTCACCTTTAACTTTGATGTGTGATGCGTACCATATAGCTCAGCTCATTTCTCTCTCCAGGGGCTTTGCTCCGAACAGACAGCAATCTCCCTCGGAAACTACGCTCGTAGATTTGTTGATTACAACGCCGGGTTTGGACCAATTCAACGAAGATGTTTTTCACATGATTGGCACCCAATTCAGCGGTGGAAGTATTTTACATGATCAATACCTTCCTCCTAGCCTCCTGGATTACCAATCGGACCCTCGGCTGTTCAGATTTCAAACCGATCAGACTCCTTTTCAGGCTCCGGGCTTCATAATTATATCACATAAAATATCTCCTATCATAACTATTTTATTGGAATACATATGTAATCTTTTTATCCCTTTTTCTATAAGCAGCGGCTCATTTCAAGAATGAATAAACATTATTTGATTTTACTATTCATTATTGTGCTCTTGCTACATTTTCCCTCACTCTCTCTCTAGCAATATATATATATATATATATATATATATAGTCAAAACGAACATTAACAACAAATCTTTGCTCATGCTTAGCTCATTTGCTTAACTAATAAATTAAATATAAGATTCTTAACATGATGAACAAGAGCTATTTATGAACCAACAGCCATTTTGAGAGCCCTAGCAATAAATTATGTTGAAATATCTAATTTAAATTACATGATTTATTGTCTTTCTTGTTAAGAATTATAATAGGAAATAATTTATTCCTATAAGAAGTTATGAGGAATAAATTATTTCTTTAATATAAGGAAATATTCATTTTCCTATTTTATTTTATTTTTTTTGGATTAGGAAACATTTGTTTTCGTATTTTATGTTATTTTTTATATCTTCTAATAATTAAAATGAATTAATTATTGAAGATATCATGTGTTATATCTTTCCTTTCATATCATTTCTTTTTTTATTTTTTTTCCTATTATAGGATTCTTGTAAGGGTTATTTATACTCTCATTAATATCAATGAAACAATTAAATATTCCGCATTATTTTGAATTTCAACATCGTATAAGAGTAGTCGACCGCAAAGAAACGCAAAGAGGAGTGATGCTCAGCAAGAAATCCACTCCTACCAGCATACCTGAGACCTCGACATTCCATTCTTAGGCTCATGTCAGTAAGCAGACTGTCACATATTCACAGAAGAATGAGGAGATTTCCTAAGTGTGGTGTGATCATTGCAACAAGCCACAACACACTAAAGAAACCTGCTGGTACATCCACGGTAAACCTGCAGATTGGAAGCCAAGAAACAAGCGCAAGCCTCCTACTGCAAATGTGCTATCGTACAAACCAGCCCATTTAGCAAAAAACAAATCAATCAACTCCTGAATCTGCTAAACCCCAGTTTGGCTACTGGTACTCTAAATTGTTCTATGGTACATGCAAGTAGAAAACTAAACCCTTGGATTATTGATTCAAGAGCTTCTGATCCTATGACAAATTTACACTATTTATTTGATTCATACATCCCATGTTCGGCCATGAAAAGGTTCGTATTGCTGATGATATTTTCTCTTCCATTGCTGGAATGGAAAATGAAACATTAACATGTCCAAGAGTATAGGTCTTAACTATGTACTCAATGTTCCGAAACTCAAATGAAACATTCTATCCGTTAGCAAACTTTCAAAGGATTCTAACTGTCGTGTAATTTTATGTGAATCTTCTTGTGTTTTTCAGGACCAGAAGTCAAGGATGATGATTTGAAGAGTTAAAAAGATAGGAGGAATTTACTACTTTGAGGAGACTGTTTCTAGTGAAAAAAGGGTTCAAGCTTACAGCAGTATGGGTTCGAACCCTGCAGTAGAAAAAATAATGGAATTGCATCTTAGAATAGGTCATCCAAGTTTTTTTTTTTTTTATTTAAGACATTTATTTCCTAATTTATTTAAGGGTGTTAATTGTGCTTTACTTCAATGTGAAACGTGTTATATGACAAAAAAATCATCGCATAAATTTTGCTCCAAAACCATACTATTCTTCAAAACTTTTTTTCATGATCCATAGTGATGTTTGGGGACCTTCAAAAGTCAAAACATTATCTTGGAAAAGGGGATTTGTGACTTTTTTAACGATCACACCAAAATATGTTGGGTTTATTTTATAAACAAAAAATAAGAAGTTAAAAAACTCTTTAAAGATTTTTACAACAAGATTGAAACTCAATTTGAAACTAGAATATGCTTCCTTATATCTGACAATGGAACTGAATATTTTAATAAATATTTAGGGGAGTTTTTGATAAACAAAGGAATAATTCATCATTATACTTGTCATGATACTCCACAACAAAAATGGAATTGCTGAAAGAAAAATAAGCATTTTCTTGAGGTTGCTCGAGCTATTATGTTTTCAATGAACGATTTTAAATACTTATGTGAGGACAATGTTTTAACATCATCAATTTAATAAATCGAATGCCAACTCAAATTTTACAATATAAAACTCCTCTAAACAAACAGAAAAATAGTTTTTCAATTTTACAACTATCTTCAAATATTCCTTTAAAAATCTTTGGATGTGATCATGGAGAAAATAAGAATTTAACTTTTTAACTTAATATATATTGGGATACTACGTATGTATACGTATCGTTATCAAGTAATATAAGACTTTTTGATTAAGCCCTGAATATCGAACCCACAGGGATTGTTCACATTATGCGATAATTAAAGTAACAAATTTTCTACTTTAAAAAGACAAATACTTAAACTATAGTTTATCACAGGAATGAAATTTAAACTCTTTTTGGTATTTTTAATGTTTGAAAATGACATAAAAACTTAATAAAGATAACTTGAGTTTATGTAAAAGAAAAGCACTGAATACGAAATATCTTTCTCCTTATCTAATAAGTATAAGAATTCTGTTGTGGAAGTATTCAAATTGTGTTGTACCAAATAAGAGAAATATTATTCTTTACCCTTACTAGAGATGTTTTAAAGAACATTAGCTAATTTAAAGTTTGAATAGTTTTGAAGGCCGCTTAGGCAAGGAAGATACTAGCTCTCACTCTAGAGTTCTCATGGTTCCCTCTACCTGGGGGCTAACATCTCGTATCAAAACCTAAAACAATAAACCAAGTTGGGGGCTTTAGCCTGTCACTCTAAAGTCCTCTAACTCCACACCCTTCAAAAATTATATTCCTATTTATTTGCACTTAATCATATGAACTACATTCTTATTCATACAATCTCATGTGATTCTTTCGAATTGTTGACTGAGACAATACCAGCTCGGTTTTTACATGTTCTCACTATAAATTTTAACATCTAGATGGGTCAGATCAAGAAGTAAATGAAGTGCATGGAATTAAATCATCACAAGTTCTTCCAACATTAAAGATTAATACTCTCCACAACTTCCATCTAACACTTTAATTACTTATCATTAGGAGAAAGATAAAGAAAAAACTCAAAATCTATGGAGAAAACAAAACCACACTTTAGTTTAAAAGTAAAAAATCATTATCAAACCAACAAGAAGTTTCAATTAAAACCAAAAGTAGTTTAAAACAAAGATAAAAACTTATCTCAAATCCTCTACCAAATTCTTGAAGATCCTTTGAATCTCTTATCTCTTACGACACTCTTAACTCTCAAATTAAAACTATAAACAAAAGGAAAATAAATTTGTGGTGCCTGAAATTTTCTTCAAAAGCTTCTTCCATAACTTTTCAAAACTTCTTAAGATTTTTCATGACTCCCCCCTCAAAAAGTCTCAACTCCTTTTATAATTTTCCAAGAGGTTTCTTGGTATCTCTTCAAAATGTGTCCTAACTCGATATATTTACCAAGGGATTCTTCCTTTCACAAGTTTTTTAATTATATTTTCGTCCTTGGTGCTTATAACCACCCATTTTTTCCAATAAGTGTCTCAAATGCCCCTTCAAAATTTGTCAAAATGAATTAACCCATCAAGTAACTGTTATTGGCGCTTAAGCACAGGGCCTCTAGTGCTTAGGCGCGACCTTCTCTATTTCACTAGCGCGTAAGCGCCGGTTCTGACGCTTAGGCGCTAAAATACTTTTGCACCATTTTTTGCATTTTTGCTTCAAATTTGTTCCTTTTTCACTCTTTTTAGCATTTTTCACCTTTTACTTATACCTGAAAGAAAAACACACAAATACCTTCCATTAAAACACAATATATCAAAATAGGTATAAAAATGTCTAAAAATACTATTTATTTTAGGTGTATCAGGATGCACATGTTTCGTTCATATTTCTAATAAATTTCGATCAAAATTGGATCCAAAATATGAAAAATGCATTTTCCTTAGATATGCTTAAAAAAAAAGGGGTACAAATGTTTTAATCCTGTCACCAAAAAAACTTACATTAGTATGGATGTGATCTTCATGGAAAAAATTCTCTTCTTTCATAAAAATCTACTTCAGAGGGAGTATAATACAGATGGAGAAGATGATTTTTGGCAAGTTTCTAATCCATTACCAATAGTTGTTCTAACACCAAGTACACCTGAAGTCCGTGAAAACGAAGAACCAGAATTAGTTGTTGAAAGTAATAAAAAACCAGGAGAATCCTAGTCAAGAGATACCTAAAATTATCTTGTCTAATAAAATGGGAGAAATACCGCATAATACAACAATAGGACCTTTGGGTTATTCCAGGAAAAGTCTTCATAAAAGAAAAAAATGTCCAAATTGAAGCTTTAACTCCCTCCTAATTTGAAGAACCGATTGATGGTCCTCAAGAAACACAGGTAAGTTCCAATCTTGACCTTATTTTTTCACCAACAGAAGCTCAAAATTCAGAGGTTATGAATCTAGATCTTCCTATAGCCTTTAGAAAAGGAACACGTTCTTGTACTACCAAATATCCCAGTTCGAAATACCTATCCTACAAAAAAATTTCACACAAACATCAAAATTTTCTGTCAAAAATTTATAATCCATCTGAACCCAGAATAATACAGGAAGCTCTTAGTAATCAAAATTGGAGAATAACAGTAAAGGAAGAGATGGATGCTTTTTTGAAAAATGGAACCTGGGAAGTTGTCACTCTACCAAGAGAAAAGTCTACTGTTGGGTGTAAATTGGTCTTCACTACTAAAGTCAAAGCTAATGAGAGTGTCAAAAGATATAAAGCAAGATTAGTAGCAAAAGGATTCACTCAAACTCATAGAATTGAGTATCAGGAGACATTTGCTCTAGTAGCTCAGATCAATTCCATTCGTGTCCTGATGTCCATAGCAGCAAACCGTGATTGGCCCTTGCATCAGCTCAACATAAAAAGGGCTTTTCTAAATGGTGAATTAGAGGAGGAGGTATTCATGGATCTTCTACCAGAATTTGAGAAGAAGTTTGGAGAAGACAAAGCGTGCAGATTGAATAAATCTTTGTATGGGTTTAAACAATTTCCTCGCTCCTGGTTTGAGAGGTTTGGAAATGTGATTACAAAATATGGATACACTCATAGTCAAGTTGATCATACTTTGTCCTACAAACATTCAGAAACCGGTAAACTCGCTATACTCATTGTCTAAGTCGATGTTATTATCCTTACAGAAAATGATGCTAGGGAAAATGAGACATTGAAAGAAAGATTGGCAATAGAATTTGAAATTAAAAATCTAGGAAATGTAAAGTACTTTCTCGATATTGAGTTTGCTAAATCTAAGGAGGGGATCTTTATTAATTAGAGAAAGTATGTGCTCGACTTACTCAGTGAAACTGGAGTGCTTGGGTGAAAATCAGCTGAAACCCTGATTGAACCAACTAAAAAATTACAAGTGACAAATAAAATAGATGGTGTTAGCAAATAACAATATCTGAGACTGATGGGAAGACTAATCTACTTGTCACAAACTCGTCCTGATATAACATTTGTTGTTGGTATAGTAAGTCAGTTTATGCACTCTCTAAATACTCATCATTTGGATGTTGTCTATCGAATCCTTAGGAATCTGAAAGGAACGCCCGGAAGAGGACTACTAGTCAAGAAAAATGAGCACTTACAGATAAAAGCATTTACAGATGCAACTGGGTTGGGAGTGTTACAGATAGAAGGTCAACCTCAGGGTACTTCACTTTTCTAGGAGGAAACTTAGTAACCTGGAGCAGTAAGAAGCAAAGTGTCGTGACAAGAAGAAGTGTTAAAGCTAGACTCAGATCTGTGGATCATAGGAAATGTGAAATTCTATGGATTAGAAGAATTCTCAAGGAGTTAAAAATCCATAGTCTGCCACCAATAAAGGTGTACTGTGATAATAAGTTTATCATCGTCATCCCCCACAATCCTGTCCTTCATGATAGAACAAAGCAGTTAGAGATAGATGAACACTTCATCAAAGAAAAAAATTGACAGAGGAGATATCTGCATGGTGTCTGTTCCTTCTAACGACCAAACAACAGATATTCTAACAAAGGGTCTTCACAAAAAACAGTTCGACGGTTTAGTGTGCAAGCTGATTCTGAAAAATATCTTCATGCCAACTTGAGGGTGAGTGTTAAATTATCTAATTTAAATTACAGAATATATTGTCTTTCATGTTAAGAATTATAATAGGAAATAATTTATTCTTATAAGAAGTTATGAGGAATAAATTATTTCCTTAATATAAGGAGATATTTTTTCCCATTTTACATTTATTTCATTGGATTAGAAAACATTTGTTTTCCTATTTTATGTTATTACTTATATCTCCTAATAATTAAAATGAATTAATTATTAGAAATATCAGGTGATATATCTTTCCTTCCATATCATTTTCTTTTTATTATTTTTTCTTTTATAGGATTCTTGTAAGGGTTATTTATACTCTCATTCATATCAACAACGAAACAGTTAATTATTCCACATTATTATGAATTTCAACAGATTAGATAAAGTTTCCTTATGCTTTATTTTTCACCGCTTGGCATTAAAATATAAGTATACAAAAAAATTTAAGCTGACGATAAATTACAATAAAAAAGCTGAGGATAACAGTAGGCTCTTATGGCTGCATCAACCAAGAAACTAGAACAGAAGAAGCAGATTTTAAAGATGACAACAGAAGAGCTAAAAGCAGTAGGACAACTAACAGTGCGTTGACACTTAAAACAACGGGGCCTCATCTAAAAGATGTTTTGAAAACCACTTGAAAGAAATAAGACTCAGAAAGCAGAAAAAACCAATGATTCCATAAGAATAGCCGTCCAATTAACTGACAAAAACTGTACATATTAATAGAGTATATATATGTGTGTGTGTGTGTGTATAAAGAGTGAGAGAGAGTAAATTATTATAATTGTATCATTTTACAGTCAAAAATAAATTTTAATTAAAATTAGTTTAATAATTTAAACAAAATAATTTTTATCTTATAGGTACTTATTAATGACCGATTAATACGATCAGTTGTTCTTCTAAGGTTTAAACATGTTTCTAATAAAAAAAAGAAAAAGTTGAAAGAGGTATTTTATTCAAAGATGCATTGTCAATCCAAAAAAGAATTTGAAAGCTTAATTATCCGCTGTTTCTTCGTTCTTTCCGTCTCCAGTAAAAACAAGTAGTACGTTAACAATAAGCGTTTTTGGTCTTTAAAAACATTTGTATAATGCTGAACTCATTGAACCTGATATTGTATTTTATATCGATTTTATTTATTGTATTTGGGCGATTAAATATATATATAACTAATTATGGCTCTCCTTTCTAAATTTTTTAAGGAAATGATAGACAATTTCTTTTGATGTTCTAAGTCAAATATAAAATTTTGAAATCTTAAATTATTTCTTCCGTCTTTCCGACCATAGTAGAAACAAGACTTCGTCAAGCAGTCGCAAGGTATTTGGGTTGATTATAAAAAAAAATCTCTTAAGCAAGGCTTGAACAAATCTTATATTTTTAATAATGTATATTTATGTTGTTGTTTTTGTACTGGTATTTTTTTTAAATATTATCATGAAATAATAATGCACTTATCCATTTATATTATTTATTAACTAGGTAATACATTTGTTCTATTTGAAAGTTTAATTTATAAGAAAGTCCTTGGATTGTAATCAATTTATATGAGTATTGAATCCTGAATTGTCCTTTGTTAGTGAATGAAGGAAGAGAGAAAGAGAGTAAAGCAAGTTAGAAATTTCTTGTAGAGAGAATTGATAAAAGTTCATTCGTATTTTTGCCTCCTATTTATAGAGATGTTTTTTGTACAATTACAAAAATGAGGGATCAGCTATGAAACCGCTTTTAATATAATTGATGCTCTAAATAATCATAAGGATTTTAACAATATTTATACTACAATTTGAATTTTATCATTGCGGTAATTGGATGACCGACTTGCTTGATTTCGACAGACTGAGGTGAAAGGCTAAGTGGCGACCGCGTCATGGGTTGGTCGGCCGAGTTGCCCGGTTGAGTGTATACCTCATCCTTCGTGGTAAAGGCAAAGCGACCCATTAGCCGCGATCAAGGATTCTCAACTGCTCCCTCGTCGATTGGGATTGTCAGCGTGATCTGCCGTTCAAATCTCTCATCATGGTGTGTAGGTTGATTCTTGACCACGTAGCTGGAAGTACGGTGGTAAGCGCCTTGGTTGTTTGGCCAATGTTTGGGCTAGTCAAATGCTTCAAGATTCATGTTGACAGTTGTAGTGTATACATATTAGTTCCCCAAATTTTTTTTGATCCTTGAAACTTGATAAAATAATCAACTCCTCTTGTATTTTGTGCTTATTATGCTCTATAAATAAATTCATAAGCTTGGCATAGCATTCGTTGTCATAGTTTTTCTCTTATCAGCCAATTTGAGCTATAGCCGACAATTTGGAGGAGTTCCATGTCGACCCTAAGATTTTGGCAAAGATGGACTACGGGCCCTCAGCTTCTGTAAAGAAGATCAAGGTTAGGAAAGAAAAGTGATCGAGGACCGAACCTGAGCCAATTGATCAAGTCGCCATATCTTAGAATCTTGTGGGGCAGGTTTCGAAGGTCCCTCGTCATGATAACTTGATTGCTACGTCGGGCATGGTTGTGAGCTCTGAAGGTCGGCATGCTCTGCTTGTTGAAGGAGTCGAGGAGGTCAAAAAAAGATGGAGGGAATGAAGATTGGTATCTCTCCTTAGCCGCTGCTGCAAGAAGATGAAGACACCTTACAGCAAAAGAAGGGGAAGATGTCTGGAGAACATCTCCTTAATAGGTAAATTTATAAGTACTTAAGGATTTTCTTGGCAACCACTGATTTTTAATAGTTCCTTGACATTTTTCAAAGGCAGATGAATTGGTCGAATCAGAGGGATGGCATAATCTAAATGGGTGGTCCATAAGTCATAGAGGAATAATCCAAAGGACCCTAAGCTCCTTTTGGAATGCTTTGGGATTGTATATGATTCCTAGAGTTATCCTTCCTAGGGCTCTTATCTCTTTTTGGTTGCTTAGGTTATGAAAATTGCATAGCTTACCTCGGCTCGATAAAAAATTTAGGTGCTTCCAACAAGTGCGCTATGTCTTAACGGCGCAACACACTTGGTGGGGATCCTTCACTGGAGTTAATTTTTAATGTCACGTGTGTAGGGTGTCCACATGACAGGCTTAAGACAATTCACAACTCATTCGCAACATCCTGTAGCTTAAAACACCCATCTATGACCTCTGGTGCGTGTTTGGGGCATGAAACCGAGAGAACCCGCTGTTCGATGGAATCAGTAAGAGCTTTTTACATGTTTAATGTCCATTTTGAAGATTATAGGCCCCTTTGTGTCCATTTAGAGCCTCCTTAGGTTTAGGAAAAGTCACGGAGGCCTTTTACGCGTCCTATGGGAAAATTGCGGTTTAGAACGCCCTACCCACGGCGTAGTTCAGAGCGTCCATTGTCAAAATATTCTCCGATCAACGAACGAGCGAAATACTCACTTTTAAAGATAGGGGATCATAATTTACTCATATTTGTTCTCCCATAGCTTTCAGATCGAGACTCCGTAGGATGTATCCAAAGAAAATTGATATTTTCAGGGCTAGAGCGGCACCTAGGCGCCAGCTCTGGGTGTCTAGGTGCCAAAACACCCTCTAAGGGGCTTAAAACCCAAGGGTACAAAAGTTTGGTGCTTAGGCACCATATTGGCCACGTCGACGCAAGTCCTAGGGTGTGTAGGTACCTAAATAGCTCAAAAACTGCCACTTTTCTCAGCCCTTGGAAAGTAGACACCACCTGGGTGGCACCTGGATGTCAGACTATGCGCTTAGGTAGCAAGGCTCTTTTTTGGCAAAAGAGAAAGGGACGAAAGCATAATGCTTTGATTAATTGTATGGACTTCACACAATATCTGTATTATAATTTGACTTTTATCATGGCGATAACTGGCTGACCGGATTGCTAGAATTCAACAGACTGAGGTGATCGGCTGAGTACCGACCACGCCATGGGATGGTCGGTCGAGGCGCCCGATTGAGTGTTGATCTCGTCCGCCGTAGTAAAGGCGAGCATACCGATTAACCACATTTAAGGATTCCCGTCTGCGTACTGATCCACCTCGGTTATTATCACAATAATGTAACTTCAGGTAATAACACCAAAAAACTTGATATGCTCCCTAACAAATCAATTAAATTCTTAAAATCAAATTTTCCTACATAGTGAAGTTTCTCAGGCAAGTATACGTATTGTTTTAGTAATATAGAGCTATAAAGAGTTTGGGAAGTCGAACCTACAGGAATCAACAAAAAGTCAAAGTTCGAAAATCTTCTAGTTTACGACATTTGTTCTTAGTTTGGAATTTTGAAATACAAGAGTTTTGCTAACAAGACTAATGCAATTATCTAAAGTTACATCAACAATATTTCTAACTATGATATGTGAAGTGGTTTTGACAAGTGCTTAGGATATTTTTCCTTGTGGTGATAATATTATAGTGTGAAATGGAAAAAGGCAAAATAAAGTAAATTTTTGTAACAAATAGAAGCATAAAATTTCTTTACCCTCTTCTGAGCGTATAAAGAGGTTTGGTTAAAATTGGTGTGAAATCTAGACTGTCACTCTAAGAATCCTCAATTTGTATCCCATTAACTTTTATCTCTCTAATATTTGCATCTACCTATAGTGTACATAGATTCATACGCTATAGTTCAATGCGATCTTCCTAATCATATATGTCATAGCTCTTCCTAGTCCTTATGGGTTAACAACATATTTTAACGAATCAATTGACCAGATTGAAAAGTAAACTAAGTGCAAAAAGAAAATCATTACAATTTGGAATATAAATTATTTCAACATTCAATCCAACATTTCTATACATCTACCACATCACCACAAGGAAAAAGCAAGTAAATCTACTCAGAAAGTATGGATACAACATCACCATAATGCATTGAAACTAAGAGGTTCAATATACAAATGTGTTTCAGAAAACCACAATTCCAAATCACAAAGATACTTTTCTCTTTCCCTCAATTTGACTTGATGATGTTCCACTCATGCCCTTGTTCTTCTCCTACAACTTCTTACACAACAACACTCACAAATCACCACACGCACAAACTTAGACCTGCTTTAAACAAGCCTAGAATACTACAGACATAGGAAGAAAAATCCCTCCAAAACTCTCTCACACACCTCTTCGACTCCTAGCCTCCTCCTCTATATTTCTTCTTCTTCTCCTCTTAAATTTCTTCCAAAATGCTCTAAAAAAAACTTTGAAATTGTTGTTGAACTACTCTGAACCGTCTCAAATCTGTCCAAAATTTGATATTGGAGCCTTTGTGTCGTTCTATTCTGCTGTCATGGCCTTGGCCTTCAGGACTGAGGCCATGGCGCTTAAAGGTTGGCGCCTAAGCGCCAACATCTCATATTGTATTTTACTGGCTTGGCACTTAGGCGCCACATTGATTTGACGCCATGGCCTTGGCCTTCGAGGCTGAGACCATGGCGCCCAGTGTTTAGAGCCTTAGCACCAAGTTCTCAGGTTCCAGACTTGGCTGGCGCCTAGGCGCCCAGTACTTGGCGTCATTGCCCCAACCTTCAAAAACTATTTTTTCTTTAAATCTTCTCATTTTTGCTTCGTGTTTCTTCCACTTCCTTCCACTCCTAATACATGTTATGCTAGTAAGAAAACATACAAATATATATTTTTTAAAGTACAATTTCATTCAAAAAGATATGCAAAATATAAAGAAATTCATTCAATCCTTTCACATATCACACCTCGATTTATCAGGAATGTCGGTATGGTCCGTCATTCGAATTTTTCATCATTATGTATCTGTCAATTCTTGACCACGTCGTTGGCAGTAGGGTTGTATGACGCCTTGGTAATCTTGTCGTCATCTAAGTCGTGCTGACAGTTATGATGTGTACAATCCGTCACAATTGAAATCGATAATGATGTGGTCAGATCATCGCCAATGTTCAGACATACTACCATCCGTCACAATTTAGGTACAATCCGCCACGCGAAATAGATAACGATGTGGTCAGATCATCGCCAATGTTCAGACATACCATTCACTGAACAAAACAATTTTCCCAGAATGCCTTCCACAAATTGAGCCTCAAAACATTTTCTCAGAATATCGTGCACTATCACATCAGGTTTTTAGGGTTTTGTTTATGAGCTTAACTATTTACAAAACTAATGACTTACCTTAATTTTTTTTATATTCCTACTCTAACTATGAAATTCATACAAAAACTCTAACCTGCATTTTTCATTTTCATCAATTACCCAATAATTTGATCATAGCATATGCAAATACAAGGGTTTTTTATCTTATAAACAATTTATAGTGTACATATCTTCAAAAACTAGATAAAAATTGTTATTTAAAATTTGTGTTATACAAAAGGGATATATTTGCCTCACAGTCACATGTGACATAGTTGTGCATTGCAAGCATTTAGATTGTTGGGAATCTCAAAAATTCTCTCCATATGGTCATCTTTTGTATGATCTCTTGGGCTTAATCTAGAGGCAACTCATAGGAACTCTTTCTTAAAGCTTTGTCGGCGTCCAACCACACTCAAATCATCTCCAAATGGTAGTATTTGCTTCCAGTAATCTCATTGAATGGAAACAATTTTTCCTATATATTTCACCAAGACAGTATAAATTAAACATATATCTTTGTAATACAACTTATTTATTGCATTTTGCAACATCTCATGGCTTCCCAAGGCTCGGCAATACTATATTTTTTTATCTACTCTCCAAATCAATGCAAAATGTTATTGACCTCGGAAGCTTTCGCTATATTATTCTATTTCCTAGTTTGTCATGCATAAAAAGCTAATTCTCACAAGTTCATCTTCAAATTTTCGTACATAAATAAAACTTAGTCCTCCCACATTCATATCCTATTAGCATTCATTTAATTCCTCTCAACATCTTACTCATGATTTAGTATGTATCTTTTGGGTATCCACTATATTATGCACAGAGTTTTTCTTGGATGTATAATTAAATGTCCATTGTTAAGTCCTCTTCATATTTGGGACATCAATATCTCATTGCATGTAGATAAGCGCTCTTTGGTCTTAAAATGACAAGAATGCAACCCCCATATGATCACCCGTGAAGACACAATCATCTCTTTGATTTAAAAATCAATAGTTTTTGGCGCTCGTTTGATTTCCGCTAGTTAATCACTAAGCATATTTTGTCTGTAGGTATCTTATCATTAAACATCATTAAAAGCAAGAGGTGCTTATTTGGGAGATTATTTTCTGATCTGCATGCCCTTGTTAGACATTTGGGCGCTCTATGAAACAAAAAACTTTGAAATAGCAAGTCGGCTGAATATATCACTTTTAAAATGGTTATATATGTAATTGAAAAACTTAAATCAAGTGTTCAGTTTATTCACCTTGTGCTCTGAAATATTCGAAAAAATATATATTAAATTCTAAATATATTTTTCTATAAACCATGATTTTGTTATAGAATATTAAAAGGAGAAAATATTTACTGATAAAATTTTAAATTACAAAACATTTATATAAAATATGAAAACTTATTATTGAAAATTCATAAAATTTTAAAATTTAAGAAATTATTTCATGAATGTCATTAATGCAGAAAACTTTAATTTTAAAGCTCTTAAGATTAGGGTTTTTAAAACGGCTTGTTGTTCGCGAACATTTTATTTGGCTCGTTAAGAAGCTCATTTATGATTTATTTGCTTAGTTAAAGAGCCAAACACGTATTGTTTGTTTGCGCTCAATATATAAATGAACTGAACACGAATAATTTTCTCACGCTCGATATATAAACTAGCCGACACAAAAAATCATGTTCATTTTTACTAGGCTCATTTTGGCTTGAAGTGCTATTCATCAATTATATATATATATATATATATATA
>JXCR01070224.1:30258-45239 GCA_002079205.1 Phalaenopsis hybrid cultivar
ATATATATATATATATATAATTGATGAATAGTAATTTTTAAAAATTAATTGACTACAAATTTACAAAGTTTTATAATCAATTAAATTAAAAAAACAGAATAAAAATATATTAAACTAAATTTAAATGATGTTTTAATTTAAATAATAAGATTAATATTTTGTTACAATCTTTAACATCCTGCAAAACAACTCTTTGTTCGCGAGCAACTCGTGTTCGGCTGACTAAGCAAACGAGTCAAATACGGATACATTTTTTTTATGTTCGAAATATAAACAAGCCGAACACAAACAATTGTATTTTTTAATGAGCGAAATACGAGTTGAGTGTGGGCTTGCTCATATTTATTTCTTTTACACCCCCTGCTTATGATAACAAGAATGGGTCAGGATCCTTGACCCCAATTTTTTGTATTTTTGTTTTTGGCATTTTTCTAACCCCTACTTTTTTTTTAATAATTCATTTCTGTGACCATTACGTAAAAGTAAAACATCAATTTGTTAACTAGAGTCCACCGCTTACATTTACGTTGCTCTGGGTTGGGCCATATCTGTAAAAGTTAAAAAGAAAAAAAAAGTACGAAATGGACGGTAGCAAAGTAGTTAAGAAAGGCAGGCAGACAATGAACCTAAGTAGTGTNATAGAAACAAGACTTGGTCAATCAGTCACAAGGTGTTTTGATTGATTATAAAAAAAAATTCTCTTAAGGAAGGCTTGAACAAATTTTATATTTTTAATAATGTATATTTATGTTGTTGTTTTTGTACTGGTATTTTTTTAAAATATTATCATGAAATAATAATGCACTTATCCATTTATATTATTTATTAACTAGGTAATACATTTGTTATATTTGAAAGTTTAATTTATAAGAAAGTCCTTGGATTGTAATCAATTTAGATGAGTATTGAATCCTGAATTGTCCTTTGTGAACACGGCCCGAGACTTTAAGATTTAGTGAATGAAGGAAGAGAGAAAAAGAGTAAAGCAAATTAGGAATTTCTTATAGAGAGAATCGATAAAAGTCCCTTCGTATTTTTGCCTTCTATTTATAGAGACGTTTTTTTTGTACAATTACAAAAAATGATGGAGCAGTTATGGAACCACTTTTAATATAATTGATGCTCTAAATAATCGTAAGGATTTTAACCATATCTATACTACAATTTGAATTGTATCATTGCGGTAATTGGATGACCGACTTGTTTGATTTCGGCAGACTGAGGTGACCGGCTAAGTGGCGACCGTGTCATGGGTTGGTCGGCCGAGTTGCCCGGTTGAGTGTATACCTCATCCTTCGTGGTAAAGGCGACGCGACCCATCAGCCGCGATCAAGGCTTCTCAACTGCTTCCTCGTCGATTGGGATTGTCAGCGCGATCTGTCGTTCAAATCTCTCATCATGGTGTGTAGGTTGATTCTTGACCACGTAGCTGGAAGTACGATGGTAAGCGCCTTGGTTGTTTGGACATTGTTTGGGCTAGTCAAATGCTTCAAGATTCATATTGACAGTTGTAGTGTATACATATTAGTTCCCCAAATTTTTTTGATCCTTGAAAGTGACAGCTATGATAAGAACATGAAAACTATTCGCATTCAATGATACTTAGATCAAGAAACTTGATAAAATAATCAACTCCTTTTGTATTTTGTGTTTATTATGCTCTATAAATAAATTCATAAACTTGACATAGCATTCGTTGTCGTCGTTTTTCTCCTAACAGCTGATTTGAGCCATGGCCGACAATCTGGAGGAGTTCCATGTCGACCCTAAGATTTTGGCAAAGACGGACTACGGGCCCTCAGCTTCTGTACAGAAGATCAAGGTTAGGAAAGAAAAGTGATCGAGGACCGAACCTGAGCCGGCTGATCAAGTCGCCATATCTTGGAATCCTGAGGGGCGGGTTTTGAAGGTTCCTCGTCATGATAACTTGATTGCTAAGTCGGGCATGGTTGTGAGCTCTGAAGGCCGACATGCTCTCCTTATTTAAGGAGTCGAGGAGGTCAAAAAAAAAAGATGGAGGGAATAAATTTTTGGTATCTCTCCCTAGCCGCTGCTGCTAGAAGATGAAGACACCTCACAACAAAAGAAGGGGAAGATGTCTGGAGAACATCTCCTCAATAGGTAAATTTATGAGTACTTAACGATTTTCTGGACAACCGCTGATTTTTAATAGTTCCTTGACATTTTTCATAGGCAGATGAATTGGTCGAATCAGAGGGTTGGCATGACCTAAAGGGGTGGTCCAGAGGTCATAGAGGAATGACCCGAAGGACCCTAAGCTCCTTTTGGAATGCTCTAGGATTGTATATGATTCCTAGAGTTATCCTTTCTAGGGCTCTTATCTCTTTTTGGTTGCTCATGTTATGAAAATTGCATAGCTGACCTTGGCTCGATCAAAAATTTAGGTGCTTCCAACAAGTGCGCTATGTCTTAACGGCACAACACACTTGGTGGGGATCCTCTATTGGAGTTAATTTTTAATGTCACGTGTGTAGGGTGTCCACATGACAGGCTCAAGACAATTCACAATTCACTCGCAACATCCCGTAGCTCAAGACACCCATCTGTGACCTCTGGTGCGTGTTTCGAGCATGAAACCGAGAGAACCCGCTGTTCGATGGAATCAGTAAGAGCTTTTTACATGTTTAATGTCCATTTTGAAGATTATAGGTCGCTTTGTGTCCATTCAGATCCTCCCTAGGGTTAAGAAAAGTCACGGAGGCCTTTTATGCATGCTATGGGAAAATTGGGGTTTAGAACGCCCTACCCACGGCGTAGTTCAGAGCGTCCATTGTCAAAATATTCTATGATCAACGAACGAGCAAAATACTCACTTTTAAAGATAGGGGATCATAATTTACTCATATTTGTTCTCCCATAGCTTTCAGATCAAGACTCCGTAGGATGTATCCGAAGAAAATTGAAATTTTCAGAGCTAGAGAAACACCTAGGCCCCTGCTCTGGATGTCTAGGTGCCAAAACGCCCTCAAAGGGGCTTAAACCCCAAGGTACAAAAGTTTGGTGCTTACCCCAAGGTACAAAAGTTTGGTGCTTAGGCGCCATATTGTCTACGTCGACGCAAGTCCTAGGGCGTGTAGGTACCTAAATAGCTCAAAAACTGCCACTTTTCCCAGCCCTTGGAAAGTAGACACCACTTGGGTGGCACTTGGATGCCAGACTGTGCGCCTAGGTAGCAAGGCTCCTTTTTGGCAAAAGAGAAAGGAACGAAAGCATAATGGTCTAATTAATTGTATGGACTTCATACAATATTTGTATTATAATTTGACTTTTATCATGGCGATAATTGGCTGACCTGATTACTAGAATTTGACAGACTAAGGTGACCGGCTGAGTACCGACCATGCCATGGGTTGTTCGGTCGAGGCGCCCGATTGAGTGTTGATCTCGTCCGCCGTAGTAAAGGCGAGCATACCGATTAACCACGATTAAAGATTCCCATCTGCGTTCTGATCCACCTCGGTTATTATCACAATAATGTAACTCCAGGTAATGACACCAAAAAACTTGATCTGCTCCCTAACAAATCAATTAAATTCTTAAAATCAAATTTTCCCACATACTGAAGTTTCTCATGCAAGTATACGTATCGTTTCAATAATATAGAGCTCTAAAGAGTCTGGGATGTCGAACCTACAGGAATCAACAAAAAGTCAAAGTTGAAAAATCTTCTAGTTTACAAAATTTGTTCATAGTTTGGAATTTCGAAATACAAGAGTTTTGCTAACAAGCCTAATGCAATTATCTAAAGCTACATCAACAATATTTCTAACTATGATATGTGAAGTGGTTTTGACAAGTGCTAACGATATTTTTCCTTGTGGTAATAATAGTATAGTGCGAAACTGGAAAAAAGGCAAAATAAAGTAAAGTTTTGTAACAAATATAAGCATAAAATTTCTTTACCCTCTTCTGAGCGTATAAAGAGGTTTGGTTCAAATTGGTGTGGATTCTAGACTGTCACTGTAAGAATCCTCAATTTGTACCCCATTAAGTTTTATCTCCTTAATATTTGCATCTACCTATAGTGTACATAGATTCATACGCTATAGTTCAATGCGATCTTCCTAATTATATATGTCGTAGCTCTTCCTAGTCCTTATGAGTTAACACCATATTTTAACGAATCAATTGACCAGATTGAAAAGTAAACTAAGTGCAAAAAAAAATCATCACAATTTGGAATATAAAGTATTTCAACATTCAATCCAACATTTCTACACATCCACCACATCACCACAAGGAAAAACAAGTAAATCTACTCAGAAAGTATGGATCCAACAGCACCATAATGCATTGAAACTAAGAGGTTCAATATACAAATGTGTTTCAGAAAACCACAATTCCAAATCACAAAGATACTTTTCTCTTTCCCTCAATTTGCCTTGATGATGTTCCACCCATGCCCTTGCTCTTCTCCTACAACTTACACAACAACACTCACAAATCGCCACACGCACAAACTTAGACTTGCTTTAAACAAGCCTAGAATACTATAGACATAGGAAGAAAAATCCCTCCAAAACTCTCTCACACACCTCTTCGACTCCTAGCCTCCTCCTCTATATTTTTCCTTCTTCTTCTCTTAAATTTCTTCCAAAATGCTCTAAAAACAACTTTGAAATTGTTGTTGAACTACTCTAAACCATCTCAAATCTGTCCAGAATTTGGTACTGGAGCATTTGTGCCATTCTATTCTGCTGCCATGGCCTCAGCCTTCAAGACTGGGGCCATTGCGTTTAATGGTTGGCGCCTAAGCGCCAACATCTTAGGTTGTATTTTACTAGATTGGCACTTAGGCGCCACATTGATCTAACGCCATGGCCTTGGCCTTCAAGGCTGAGACCATGGCGCCCAGTGTTTAGAGCCCTAGCACCAAGTTCTCAGATTTCAGACTTGGCTGGCGCCTAGGCGCCCAGTACTTGGTGTCATTGCCCCAACCTTCAAAAACTATTTTTTCTTTAAATCTTCTCATTTTTGCTTCGTGTTTCTTCCACTTCGTTCCACTCCTAATACATGTTACACCAGTAAGAAAAACATACAAATATATTTTTTTAAAAGTACAATTTCATTCAAAAAGATGTGCAAAATATAAAGAAATTCATTCAATCTTTTCACATATCACACTCCGATTTATCGGGAATGTCGGTGTGGTCTGTCGTTCGAATTTTTCACTATTGTGTGTCTGTCGATTCTTGACCACATCGTTGGCAGTAGAGTTGTAGGACGCCTTGGTAATCTGGTCGTCATCTGGGTCGTGCTGACAGTTTTGATGTATACAATCTGTCATAATTATTTGTGCCAAACATAAGAATTTATTATGTATGGTGTCCGCATGTCAAGACAACGATGACAATCTGGCCACGCGAAATAAATAATGATGTGGTCAGATCATCGCCAATGTTCAGACATAACGTTCACTGAACAAAATAATTTTCCCAGAATGTTTTCCACAAATTGAGCCTCAAAACATTTTCTCAGAATACCGTGCACTATCACATCAGGTTTTTAGGGTTTTGTTTATGAGCTTAACTATTTACAAAACTAATGCCTTACCTTAAATTTTTTATGTTCCTACTCTAACTATGAAATTCATACAAAAACTCTAACCTGCATTTTTCATTTTCATCAATTACCCGATAATTTGATCATAGCATAAGGAAATACGAGGGTTTTTTATCTTATAAACAATTTATAGTGTACATATCTTCAACAACTAGATAAAAATTGTTATTTAAAATTTGTGTTATACATAAGTGATATATTTGTCTCACAGTCACATGTGACATAGCTGCGCATTGCAAGCATTTAGATTGCTGGAATCTCAAAAATTCTCTCCATATGGTCATCTTTTGTGTGATCTCTTGGGCTTAATCTAGAGGCAACTCATAGGAACTCTTTCTTAAAGCTTTGTCGGTGTCCAACCACACTCAAATCATCTCCAAATGGTAGTATTTGCTTCCAGTAATCTCACTGAATCGAAACAATTTTCCCTATCTATTTCACCAAGACAGTATAAATTCAACATATATCTTTGTAATACAACTTATTTATTCCATTTTGCAACATCTCATGGCTTCCCAAGGCTCGGCAGTACTATATTTTTTTATCTACTCTCCAAATCAACGCAAAATATTATTGACCTCGAAAGCTTTCGCTATATTATTCTATTTCCTAGTTTGTCATGCATAAAAAACTAATTCTCACAAGTTCATCTTCAAATTTTCGTACATAAATAAAACTTAGTCCTCCCACATTCATATCCTATTATCATTCATCTAATTCCTCTCAACATCTTACTCATGATTTAGTATGCATCTTTCGGGTATCCACTGTTTTATGCACAGAGTTTTTCTTGGATGTATAATTAAATGTCCATTGTTAAGTCCTCTTCATATTTGGGACATCAATATCTCATTGCATGTAGATAAGCGCTCTTTAGTCTTAAAATGACAAGAATGCAACCCCTATATGATCGCTCGTGAAGACACAATCATCTCTTTGATTTAAAAATCAATAGTTTTTGGCGCTCGTTTGATTTCCGCTAGTTAATCACTAAGCATATTTTGTCTGTATCATTAAACATCATTAAACGCAAGAGGTACCTATTTGGGAGATTATTTTCAGATCTGCATGCCCTTGTCAGACATTTGGGCGCTCTATAAAACATAAAACTTTGAAATAGCAAGTCGGCTCAAGATATCACTTTTAAAATGGTTATATGCGCAATTGAAAAACTTAAATCATGTGTTAAGTTTATTCACCTTGTACTCTGAAATATTTGAAAAAGTAATATATTAAATTCTAAATATCTTTTTCTATAAACCATGATTTTGTTATAGAATATAAAAAGGAGAAAATATTTACTGATAAAATTTTAAATTACAAAACATTTATATAAAATATGAAAACTTATTATTGAAAGTTCATAAAATTTTAGAATTTAAGAAATTATTTCACGAATGTCATTAATGCAGAAAACTTTAATTTTAAAGCTCTTAAGATTATGGTTTTTAAAACGGCTTGTTGTTCGCGAACAGTTTATTTGGCTCGTTAAGAAGCTCATTTATGATTTATTTGCTAAGTTAACGAGCCAAACATGTATTGTTTGTTTGCGCTCAATATATAAATGAGCTGAACACAAATAATTTTCTCATGCTCGATATATAAACTAGCGGACACGAAAAATCTTGTTCATTTTTGCTAGGCTCATTTTGGCTCGAAGTGTTATTCATCAATTATATATATATAATTGATGAGTAGTAATTTTCAAAAATTAATTGACTACAAGTCTACAAAGTTTTATAATCAATTAAATTAAAAAATAGAATAAAAATATATTAAACTAAATTTAAATGATGTTTTAATTTAAATAATAAGATTAAAATTTTGTTACAATCTTTAACATCCTACAAAACAACTTTTTGTTTGCGAGCACCTCCTGTTCGGCTGACTAAGCAAACGAGTCAAACACGGATACTTTTTTTATGTTCGAAATATAAACAAGCCGAACACAAACAATTGTATTTTTTAATGAGCGAAATAAGAATTGAGTCTGGGCTTGCTCATGTTTAGTTCTTTTACACCCTCTGCTTATGATAACAAGAAAGGGTCAGGATCCTTGACCCCAATTTTTTGTATTTTTGTTTTTGGCATTTTTCTAAGCCCAACTTTTTTTTTTAATAATTCATTTCTGTGACCATTACGTAAAAGTAAAACATAAATTTGTTAACTAGAGTCCACCGCTTACATTTACGTTGCTCTGGGTTGGGCCATATCTGTAAAAGTTAAAAAGAAAAAAAAAAGTACGAAATGGACGGTAGCAAAGTAGTTAAGAAAGGCAGGCAGACAATGAACCTAAGTAGTGTCACAAGAGTTACACTGAATCCATTGAAGTGAGAACTCATGGGACCTGCCAATTAATGGTTATGAAACATTTGTCAGAGAGAAAAATATAAGCAGTTGAGAGAGAGAGAGAGAGAGAGAGAGAGAGAGCGGGGGGGGCGGTGCAAGTTAAAGTCACATGGAAGCAATGTCTTACCATTTGCAACGAAGCAAACAGTAGACGATCCCATGTGCCCATATGGGCACTTACAAGTGGATGCCCTCACATTTATAAAATCCCCCTTCACCGCTGCCCTTAATTTCCTCTTCCAGGCCCTACCACCACTGTTTCTATTTTTATTTATCATTTCTTTACAAAACCTAAATGGAAATAATAAGTTAAAATAACAATTATAAATTTTAAATAATGGACCAAGCAAAAGGAGGTAGTTCATCATCAGCAGTTGCCGATTGCGAGCTCTCATGCTTCCGGGCTAACGGCCGTCACGTGGCCACGCCCTTTCTGTCCACGTGGACTCCACAATTCGCGGGAGCGGGATTCCGGTTAAGTAATGCAAACGGCAACCATATAATTACTGTATAATACGACAAATGAAGCGATTAAGAGGAGATTAGGAAGCTTCCGACCGCGAGGACAGGGAGTGAGACGAGCGATATGCAAACAGAAAGGGAGCAGCATCTTTTTAGATCGTACTACCGAACCAAAGCCATATCTTAAGTTTAATTAAGATTAAAAAAACTAATTAAAATAAAGGTTTGTGGAGATCTCTTCCCCCCTTCGCGACACTCGGAGCACAGAAAATCAAAATGAGGCGCTATGGCAAGTGGGCTCTGCTGCAACATGTACGGCGGCCCATGGACTGTTCCCCTTTATGGTCCGAGTAGGGCCCGCTACAGGGAACATGAAAGCCTGCGGTAGCAAGTAGGGACTCTGAGATCTTCTTGATATACGTACAATCGCCGAGTCGCTTCTTCCATTCCTCACCTCCTCCTTATAAAGGCCCCTCTTTCTTTCCATTTATTCCTCTCTCATTCTCGCCCTCTAAGCCTTAAGAGCATTAGAAAGTAAGAAGAAGACGACCTCAAAAAACAGAACATGTCGAGTAGAAGGAGCAGAATAACAGAGGATGAGATCAATGAGCTCATCTCGAAGCTCCAATCCCTCCTCCCTGAGTCCCGGCGCCGCTCTGTAGGCCGGGTAAAGCATCTTAACTCATCCTTTACGGCCCAGCCTTATCTGCTAGAGGCTGGTTACCACAGGTTTTAAGTTGAGCTCAAGAAAAACTAAAAATTGTTCCTGATATATTTTGCCTTGTGATGAAAAGACAAAATGTGAAAGTTCAAGTGCTTAATATTAGAAAACATTTTAAGAAGGCAAAATTGTTTTTCACTTATTCTTTTCTTATTTTAATCATTTATCTTCAAATTTTTATTTTTTTTAATCTATTTATCTTGATGATTTCTTTTGGAGTTTAATATAACACTAATGACAAACCTAAAAGCTAAAATTAATAGTAGAAGTTCATTTTTAGCCAATTAAGAACTCTTAGATTATTCTCGCTCTCGAGTACTGATTTCAACGATATCCACCTTTTTTCAAAGTAACTGACGAAATGTAGGCGACAATTACAGGCCTCGGCAGCAAAGCTACTCAAAGAGACCTGCAACTATATCAAAAGCTTGCATCGGGAGGTGGACGACCTGAGCGACCGGCTGTCCGGGCTGATGGCCACCATGGACACCAACAGCGCCGAGGCGGAAATCGTGCGCAGCCTTCTCCAATCTTGAACTTCGGAGCGCTCTATTCTGGATAACTTAACTAGGTTTTAATAATTAAGTAGTTAGAAGCAATGAACTTGATTTTCCGGCTAATGATTCCATTGTACATTTTCATTTCGGGGCTTAGCTCGAGTTGTTCTCTCTTCTCCCCCACCGCCATGTGCGGCAACCGAGCAACCTCTTAATTTCCCCACTACTACTTGTATTTTAGATAAATCAATGTAGACCGCTTTGACCGGTCTTCTCAATGATGGTTTACGGTCTATTAATTCATGGAACCTCGGGTCATTTTCTATCTTTTAACATCTTTATTCATCGTCGTACACATGTGAAGGGATTGATAACATGGGCCGGCTCTTTATGAAAACTGCCGCGCCGGAGCAGAATACGAGCCTGCGGTTCGGGTGGGGGCGTTTTAAGGCTAGGGGCAATGTCGCGGGGTACAGGTGCTGCGGGCAGGCGGAGCCGCAGAACGTGACGGGCGGTGGCTGGAGCCCCCTTGGGCCCCCGGTGAGATAAGATGGTCCCCATCCGCGCGCGCTCCGCTCGGGTGGTCTTGATGCGAATCATGCGAGCTGCGTGTGTACGTTTTGCTTTCCCGAAATGCCCCTGCTCCACCTCCGGTTACTGAAAAATGTACAGCGAAGGGTACCGCTGAAAACAGCATATTAATCAGAAGTATAATTTTCAAACTGTATCGGACCATTGTAGATCGAATATTCACAACATTTTTAATAAACCTTTACAAGTAAAAATAATTTTTTTAATAAATTTTCAACATAATATTTTAACCAATACAAAATCTTTTTACTCTTTTTTTTTTTTGAATAATCAAATTAATCAATGCACTGCAGAACTTGCTCCATGGCTGCATTCTTAGGCTCCGTTTGGCTCAACAGTTCAACGTTGTTTTAGCTGTTTTCACAAATTGCATTTTGGTAATTTTTTTTTCAAAAAATTATAGCTAAAACCCACTCATGCCTAAATGGATGCGGTGAGAGTTTTTTAGTTGTGGTATGATTTTTTTGAATAAAAAAAAATTGTAATAATCACCACAGCTTTTTTGTAATATCAAATTATTGTTCAACAAATTTACAACAAGTACTTAATAATCTGCCCCAAAGGAATCTAAAATAAAATAAAAGCTAAATTACAACAGATGTGTACTGTTTTATATACTCCCTGCTGATAACTTGTGAGGCTATTGTCGCTTCTGCCCTTCCTTTTACGTTAGCCCTCGCCTGGCACGTCCCAATAGAAAAAAGCTGGCCTCCGAAAAACATATAAGCGGCCTAATAGAGACCTTTGCTTTCATTTAAAAAAAAAAATTGGGTTCAAAGTTTGCATATGTATGATGTGCTTGTAATTAAACTCGCTCATGGCCGGCGGCCTAACAATAAATTACACTTTTACCCCAGTTTAAATGATTTCGCTAACATTTTGCTTTCGGCAATTAAGATTTCTCAAATCAATTAGCTAACTTGAAATCTACCAACTTGGAAAGGAGGGTGAATCCTTGAAAACATATAAATTTTCGTTATTTACAAAGTAAATTTCTCCCAACGATAATATTAAAATTCAAAAGAAAATTTCAATCTATCATTTTTTAAGTCAAATCACCAATGATTTGGTCATAATGCACACAAATTATAAATATATTGCTTTGATTTTTCAGGTGGGTAATAGTTTTATACATATGATAGATTACAATCACATGTTATAAAATCACAATAAAAAAAGTTTGAATTATTACAATTTCAATTAAAAGGTTTGAACAAACTGAATGAGGCTAAATTTTTTTATGACAAAATAATCATTCAACCTTGAATGAAAGCTCAAACAATTCAAACGAAGAGACCAAATATCCTTCTAACAACCAAGTTGTGGACTATCGTTGACCAAGCCGGCCACAAATAGTTGAATTCAGGCTTGAACCATCTTCTGGCTATTTCCAACAATTCTTCTCCACCTGTCCCAAATAATTGAGATAATCATTATCTTATAATTCTTTAGGATCATTATCTCATAACCATCTAAATTTAGGAATTTTGCAATATTGCACGACTTCCCCACCATAACCTAAAAATAATTTGATGCTGACCACTGAATTAGCATACAAAATTCAAATATAACACAGTAACATCTCTTAAACTTAGTTGTTATAAACATGCTTACTGGTTTTGGTATGGCTGTCAACAAAGCAAATTGGTCGACTGCCTCCCTTGTCCCATTCCTCTCTTTTCTCTGCGCTTTCTCTCTTATGCAAGCAAATTGATTTTTTGTCCATTAGAAGAACTCTTTTCTACTACAAAGATACTGACACCCAAAATCTGTAGATTGCCCATTTTTCTGTTTGGCTCGAAAAGACAGATTGAGGGGTGCCCAACTGCGTAGAGAAAATTATCTGCAGAGCTAAAAATAGAAAAAGCATGCCTTTCTCATGAATAATTCTAACATATTGAAATTTAGCTAAGCAGTCTCCATCACATTTATCAAAGAGTGATATTTTCATCATCAAATTTAACTGAAATAATATCTTAGTAAGCATCCCCATGAACTTTATATATCAAAATCTTAATACTTCTTATTCAGATAAATTAGATGATCATATTTAAAAAACACCTTAAATTTATCACAAACCCGTAAAGCTGCACAGAAGCATTGCATATACTGGCGATTTCTTAACTACTGTATTGGACTCCTATATAAAACAAATAACTGCAGTTCACATATCAATGTTAATCACAAGCTGGAATAATTATAGTATAAGCTTGATCACACCAGTTTAATTGCATAAGCTTGATCACACCATGTGTATCACTTAGCCTTCAACACTAATCTAAGCTAAGTTCTCAAAATAAAATAAGCATCCATAATTACATGGAGAATAAGAATGTCGTAGAATTATAGTAAGCCTACGATGAATATATAAAGAGGAAACTAATGTTAATCATGGACTTCCTAAAAGCAAAAACCTAAATCATGGTCTTCATAAACATAAAAAAGATGATAGAGTCTTTTGCAAATTTGCGTTAGTAATTGGCCAGAACATTCATAAATAGTTTAATAATTATATTATTGTCTCAGCTAGATGAAGTAGTTTGCATCTTATATTTACATGTATGTCCAAAAAGCATGTAAGTTGTAGAGCTACAAGATATAATTTGATAAATCATCAAACTTTTCTTTAAGATTGACATTCTCAACTTCTAGAGAGCCAATACAAACATGATATCAAGATTACTACAAGTAGTACTAGATAAAGATGTGTTAGTAAATGAAAATTAAACATCAAGTTTAATTCTAAGATTTACAATTTCACTTATAAGCACCTTATTTTAGAAAGTACATGGGTCTACCGGGTTTCAATCAACCGCCATCTCACGGGAAGAAGACAAATTATTTCCAGCTTTTTCAATGTCATCTACATGAATAGAACAAGCATTGACCTTTTCATTTAACCCTTATACTCCATGCTTGAGACACCATCATTTTCATATTTCAAAATATTTATGAGACATTTCAAAGACTTTAATTTCTTTTCAGAGCTAACAATTTTTTTTTTAATTCCTGGAAACATCAACAACAATAACAAGCCTTTATCCCATTAAGTGGGGTAGGCTACAAGAATCATTTTTCTCCATTGTGTCCTAACAATTGTCATATTTCATTTAACTCTAATAGATTAAGATCAATTTTTATACAATATGCCCAAGTCTTTTTAGGTCTAATGTCTTTCTTAACATAAGCCAAACCTAAAACATCTACTCCTTAACTGAATCATTAGATGGTCAACATTTAATGTGACTAAACCATCTAAGACAGCCACTGGAGCTGCACCAACCCTATCACAGATATATTCATTTTGCATTTTGTCTCTTAAGTGTCAAGCCAATCATCCACCTAAGCATCCTCATCTCAACAACACTTAACTTTGTTTTATGCTTCTCTTTTAAATGCCAACACTCAGCGCCATAGAGCATCACAAGTCATACCACCATCTTATAAAAATTTTCCTTTCAGTCTAAGCGGTACTTTTCTATCACACAATAGGCCTGATACATTCCTCCATTTCAGCCAATCAACCTGAATTATGCTAATTACATCCCCATCTATATCAACATCACTTTGAACAATAGACCCGAAATATGT
The DNA here is from genome assembly GCA_002079205.1 of Phalaenopsis hybrid cultivar. Lineage (NCBI taxonomy): Eukaryota > Viridiplantae > Streptophyta > Magnoliopsida > Asparagales > Orchidaceae > Phalaenopsis > Phalaenopsis hybrid cultivar. The sequence goes on from JXCR01070224.1 coordinate 44,053, forward strand.
AAAACGTTCACACATTTTAATAATTTAATCACCCATAATTACAAATCTGCCACTATAGTTATTACTACTACTAAAATTACATTCCATGTATTCAATTTTAGATGAACTCAAACGAAAGCCTTCAGACTCCAATGTAAATCTCCATAATTCAAGTTTTTTCTGAACTCTTTCTCTAGTCTTATTCCCAAAAAGAATATCGTCAGTGAAAAGCATATACCAAGGTACATCCTCCTGTAAATGTCCAGTAAAAGAATCCATAGCTAAAGCAAAAAGATATGGGCTTAAAGCCGACCCCTAATGTAATCCAACTGAAATAGCAAAATACTTGGTCAATCCTCCTCCTGTGTGAACACAAGTAACAACTCTAGTAAACATATCTTTAATGAGTTGAAGAAAAATCATATCAACACATTTCTTCTCTAGAACTCTCCAAAGGACTTCTCTTATAATCTTATCGTAAGTTTTTTTCTAAATCAACAAAATCATAACTAGATCCTCTTTATTCTCTCTGTACTTCTCCATCAAATCTCTAAATAAATATATTGCTTCCATAGTGGATCTGTCTGACATAAATCCAAACTAATTATGAGAAATCTTTGTATCACGTCTTAACTTATGTTCAATTACCCTCTACCATAATTTTAAAGTATGATACATTAACTTAAGTCTTCTATAATTTGCATACTCTTGTGCAACCCTTTATTCATAAAAATGGGGACCAAAATACTCTTCCTTCACTATTCAGGCCTCCTTTTAGTTTTTAAAATAATATTAAAGAATTTAATAAGCCAAGAAACTTCCAAATCTCCTACAAATTTCCACAATGAAATATCATCAAGACATAATGATTTTCCACCTTTGATTTTCTTTAAAGCTTTCTCGACTTCTTTTTAATTAATGTAACTGTAAAAATAAAATGTTTTATTATTATTAGAGATACTAAGATCACTAAAGTCGATCGTATTTTCAGAAGCTTCATTGAAAAGCTTATCAAAATAGCTCACCCACCTATGTTGAATATTTTCATTTAAGAAATAAACTTTTTTTTATTTTTCTTTTAATACACTTTACTTGAATTAAATCCTTTTTTTTTCTCTTTGTTTGGCTAGTTTACACACACGCGCACACACACACACACACACACACACACACACACACACACAGATATATATATATATATATATATA
>JXCR01070224.1:45430-86749 GCA_002079205.1 Phalaenopsis hybrid cultivar
ATATATATATATATATATATATATATATATATATATATATATATATATATATATATATATATATATTTCACTCTCTTTAATATCTAGTATATCATAAAAATCACTAAAAGCAGAAATTTTAGCATCACAAATTGTTCTCTTAGACTTTCTACAGGTCATCTTATATTTTTCTAAATTTTTCAACTTTTTATATTTAAACCAAATTTTACAATAACTTAATATATTTTAACTTCTCTTGCACATTATTATTCCACCATCAGCTATTTTTATTTATTAAAACTTTTACTTTCGATTCTCTAATTACAACTTTTGTCACTTGTTTAATCAAACTTATTACTTAATCCCACATAGAATTCACTTCTTCATGAGCATCCCAAATCTTGAAATTTAGTCATGGAAAATTTTTATTTTGGCTTTTAGATGTCTCCATCTAATTTTATGAAAATATTTTTTCGTGTTACTTATCTTCCACCTTTTCATCTTAAAATCTAAAACTAATAATTAATGTTGAGCACTTGAATTTTCACTTGGAATGACCTTACAGTCTTTACATTTTCGACGATATATTTTTCTCATAAGAAAACAATCAATTTGTGTTTTATTAAATCCATACTTATAAGTAATAAAACGCTCATCTATTTTTTCAAATAAAACATTAGCAATAACAAAATAATATGTTAAAACAAAATCTAATATAATTCTACTTTCTTCATTAATCACTCCAAAATCGTAGTCATCATGAATATTTTTAAAATCTTCTACCACTGTACCAACATATCCATCAAATCTCCTATAATAAAATTTTTTTCTAGTTCATTCAAGAATTTTTCTTTCGAACCTATATCTAAACCTCCTTGAGGAACATAAGCACTTATAACATTAAAAATTTTAGTATCAACAAACTTTAGGGCTATAAGTTTATCTTCAATTCTATTAGATTTTACAACATTATCTTTCAAACTCTTAACTATAATTACATCCACATCATTTTCAGTTGTGAACCGATAGACCTTAGCCATGCAAATCTTTTATAGATGCAAAACTTTTTCTATTTTTGAGTTTATTACCATTCATCCCTCTCGTTTTTATTTCCTGATCTAGCTACCTCGTATATATTCCCACCTGAAAATTTATCTACTACCTTGTTCTGAAGACGTGTTTCTCTCTGATGCTTCTGCAGCAGAAGTTCAACTAGAGAAGACACGTGGACATTCCTTATGACAACTCCAGTATGGAGGCCATTTGAAATTTCGTAGACAAATACGACCTTGAAAAGGATCTCGAGATGGATGACAGGCTTAAGAAACACAAATACATATGAAAGATCGCAGTATTTATGATCACTTATTCACGTGCTCATTCATGTTTTCAAAATGTCAACTCAAACACGTCAAATTTCGAAAGCCGACAGAGTGGGTGACGTCCATTAAACTGAAATGCAGGGAGTTCAACCTGCTAGAGAGCACAGCAGATAACATTAGTTATGAGCCTTGTGACATTTTGGAGCCTGCTGCTGAGGTGGTGGAGGAAGTTCGACAGTCAAAATTGTTGGGTCACCGTCAGTTACAACTCACTCACCAGAGTGGCCTTGGGGCTCTTTTTGGAAGGTGACTTGTCTTCCTTGCGGTATATCAGGTGCATCCTATGCAAGCATAAAGATAACCTGAAGAAAGAGAGTGTACAAGGTTATACACGCTTCAATGTTTAGCTTTGAACAAATCAATTCGTCATGGGTGAGTGGTGTGAACAAGTTCTTAAATCTGAACACTAATGCATGTTGGATGGGTTCAAAGTAGCTGACTATCACGCTGAGAGAGCTACAGATGGTGTTTGGATTGCTCGTATATGACCATTCTTATGAATAGTGTATCCCCACAGATGAGAAGCACTTTTGTCGACAACCTTCTGCCGATAGGAACAAGGTGAGTTGATCATGCCAGCAGTGCTTCCTGAGGTTCTCATCCATTATCGACAGACCTATACGGTGATAAATTATCTACATGTTCTCATGTTATCATGCGGTTGGAGGTATAGATTTACAACTTCGTGAAGAGGGCCGATCAAGATCAGTCCGTCGTGTAGCACATGATCCTTTTAGGATTGGCATGGTTTGCGGAGATGACTTGACAAAGGAGTTAACAGAGCCACCGCCAGAAGCTGAGCATGCTTCCCCTGCTCGCACTGACATAGCACAAGAATTTCTTTTAGCAGGCTTCTTAGGAACTTATGCAATTTTGTCCTCCCCATTAGGGAGGGATTTGTTCGAGCAAGCACTTTATTGATCGCCGGTCTCAATTCGCTTGGTGAGCATATTTCTTCAGCTCCTGTGGTGCATTGTAATACAGAGTTCTCTAAGCCATTTCAAGCCACCCTCGCTCGTGATTCAAGACACTTTACTGTGGCACTACTACATAAATGCTTGGGTTCATTTGCACATTCGAGGAGCTTTCGGCTGCTTCGAGTATCCTCTATTCTTTTCAGAGAAACACTATCCTACTATTATGGAGCTTTTGCGGGCAACTTCCACTTTGGAAGGGGAACAGGTACATCATTTTCTCTTTGCCTGTTACCTAGTGGTTGACAGGTTTTTCTTAGTACATCAACCAGATGTGCACAATATTCTAGATAAAAAAAGAGAAAAAGAAAGAGAAAGAAAAGAGATAAAAAAAGTGCGCCTCAAAATCCGTGCAACGTCACCACTTCATGTCGATCTTAAAAGGGATAAAATTTTGTTTCCTAAACCCTCAAAATATCTATCGTTCCATGCTCAATGCAACGAGTGGAGCTCTATACACATTTTTCTTAACAAGGGGGGATGAAGCTAGCATGCAACGCTTCGATGCAATAGGCAATTTTAAAATGCTTCGAATGTCCATTGTGTCATGCTCAGTTAGCCAAGTGGAGTCTTATAAGCGTTTCTCTTATCATTGTGGGGCAAAACTTACACGTGACACACACGACACAATCAGCAATTTGATTGTGCTTAGTTTTTATGCAATAGACACGCACAAGCTTTTCTTAGTGTGATGGGTGAATCTTGTTGCATTTGATATTTCATTTAGGTGAACACCACCATACACACTCTTCTTAGCGTGTTGAGATGAAGAATTTTAAGTTGTGGTGCAAGTCACTTATACACGTCTTTCTTAACGTGGTGGGCAGCCTCAATTTCCCGAGACAACCCCCCTCACAGAGAAGACATCAAGAGACTGTTAGAATTTGGACTAAACCAGAATTTGATTTAAGTGCGGTAAAAAAACTTTCTGGATTTGAAATAATCAAAGAACAAAAAATCAAAGAAAATTGAATATTTAAGGATAATGCAAAGCTTTGGCAAATTTGGATCGAAATGTAATGTTCATTAAAATACTCGCAAGCTTATCACTAAGTGTGGAAGAATCTTCCATGGATTTCAAAGATGATCAAAATTATTTGTGCTTGAAAGGGGTTAGGTAGAAGCTGCAATTTTGAANCAAATCACTTATACACGTCTTTCTTAACGTGGTGGGCAGCCAGAGACTGTCAGAATTTGGACTAAACCAGAATTTGATTTAAGTGCGGTAGAAAAACTTTCTGGATTTGAAATAATTAAAGAACAAAAAATCAAAGGAAATTGAATATTTAAGGATAATGCAAAGCTTTGGCAAATTTGGATCGAAATATAATGTTTATTAGAATACTCGCAAGCTTATCACTAAGTGTGGAAGAACCTTCCATGGATTTCAAAGATGATCAAAATTATTTGTGCTTGAAAGGGGTTAGGTAGAAGCTGCAATTTTGAAACAAAAGAATGTCACTGTGAATGTTTATTGATCACTCGAGTGAGAGTTGGGTGCGAGCAAAGTCCAATATTTAAAATATCAAACATAAATTCTTCAACACCAAATAATCACATTTTGATATGCAACATGCACAAGCGAACAAATGGTGAAAATTTTAAGGTTCAAAATGAAAAGTTTGCATGCATTCTACTATTGATACAATCTTGTAAATAACAAGCTCTAAATATCTTGAAATGTGCCTACAATTAAAACCAAACCGCATGTGCTCCAACCAGTTTGTTAAATGCTTAAGCATAAGGTTTGAGAATGCTGCACAGGTTTAAGTTTGGTTAGATTTTAAAATGTCCCACCTTGAAAATATGCATGTTATCAAAATAGAAAGCCCGCATGTGCTATGTCGCATGTTCCAAATTTCTTAATCTNTAACACGCACAAGCGAACAAATGGTGAAAATTTTATGGCTCAAAATGAAACGTTTGCATGCATTCTACTATTGATACAATCTTGTAAATAACAAGCTCTAAATATCTTGAAATGTGCCTACAATTAAAACCAAACCGCATGTGCTCCAACCAATTTGTTAAATGCTTAAGCATAAGGTTTGAGAATGCTGCACAGGTTTAAGTTTGGTTAAATTTTAAAATGTGTCACCTTGAAAATATGCATGTTATCAAAATAGAAAGCCCGCATGTGCTATATCACATGTTCCAAATTTGTTTTTCAAAGTCTTAACAGATATCTCATTTCAAAATATAAATTTTAAAAATATTAAAATTACACACACTTTTGGATGGGCTGCCTTTCCTATAGGGCAAGTCGCAAGTCTCACACTATAGTCTGATAAATTTTCCTAAATGGACTGTAGTAGACAAGACTGAGTCAATCCTTTTCCTGATACGGTTGTAGTTGACATTACAAACTATTTTTTAATGCTTAAATGAATAAGCTCAATTAAACGCTAAAATAATCATTTAAATCATTTTGCAATGATCGACATACTCATTGCTCATCCCAACCAGAAGGGTCTATCCTGAAAAAAAAGGCTCTTCAAATTATAAAAATTTTAAAATGACTTGAATTGAAATCTATCATTGAAAGCTAAAGAACAATAATTACATCCCCCTCCATAATAGTTTGTCAGAATGGACAAATCTAGTATTGATTCGAGGTCACATAGATTCCAATATCATAACAATTATACTATTAAATTAAACACAAAATAACTATGTCAATAAGGACATGGCTCAAGTCCTCTGTTCGCATGGTTTAGCAGGTAAGCTCCACATAAAAAATAGCTACGGCTTGAGCCATCTAACCAGATGGTTGGCCAATAAACTCCATCAGGTGGTTTGGTTAGTAGGTTCTATTGTAAAACGGTCATGGTTATATCTTGTATGTTCCCCAATGGCATTCTGCCCCTTCGAGTGATGAACCATAAGGTATATTTGTAGGCCACAAAGCCCACTGTCAGCTAAGACCGACTTAGATTAGTTCCCTTAGACAAATATTCATCACAGATCTACAAGTTCTGCTTGAACGAAGCAGCTCATGGTTACTAACAAAGATCCTTATGACAAGTTGGGTCGACTAGCTCCTCTGACGAAATAGATCAAGGTCCACAAAACCTCAAGATGATCGAACCGTGAGATTTTGATCAAGTGCATCATTATTTCTCTCACCATTTGCTCTTAAGCTCACAAGTGATCAGATTTTCATAAATTTAAAATGTTAAATATCTGCTATTATACACTGAGCAATCAGTTCTCTAATTAGCCTTAATCAAAAGTGCTCTCCTGCTATTGGGAGGGGTAATTAACCATAGGAGTTTGCGCCTATGAGAAACCTCAAACCTGGATATTAAATTCCTCATAAAATGAGGTTGAAATCTCTATGTAGTGTCTTAACTACTATCTCATCTGACTTCTGAAAATCTAGCCCATAACCTCATGATTAACTTCCCTTATTCATCGGGAATATTCTTATCCACCTAATATTTGTGTTGCCTTTTAACAATCTAATAATTCGACAAATTTTACGTTCTTTTATTGCATCACAAACTATACAAATTTTGGATAGATTTTAAGAAATGAAAATAATAGATTTCTAGAAAATTCAACTCTTTCCATCATTTGCAACATCAATACATCGATTATGATTCCTTTTCATTAAGACTCCTCTAACTTGTAACCTATTCACCCCTCCTGCAAGGATGATGATTGTGTTGACCACCTTTCAATGATCAATGCCCAGCATTTGACATCTGATGTCTGCTAACCTCCGGTGTTCGACACATTTTACAATCTGTCTACCGTAACGACCATCAGCTTCCAACGACCAACATTAGACATGCCTACTGCTGAATTCCAACATGTGCCTTCTTGATCACAAATCTATCCTCCTGGGAGAAAAAATGATTGTACCAACTACCTTCGAGAAATTGACACCAGACATACAGCAACAACCAAATATTCGGCACCAGTCTTCCAAATCGCTTGATTTATCCTGCTACTGCAAGAACAACTGAGCTAACAAACCTTCATTGTCCGACTTATGGCATATTTCGTCATCCCAAATGCATGTTTTCTCAATCTGTTTGGATCTTCAATTCTCTGGACAACGGCCAAGCCTACCTCTCGGTATCACTTTATCTCTAATGTCCCATACTAACAGTCATCCAATGCTCACCAATCACTCTTAGCTTCGACATCTCTGGACTCCTGCCAGCATGAGAGACATCTCCCATTATTCAAATATTAATATTTTAATTACTAGAATGGGTGGTGCTTTATAATTCTTAACTTATACTAATGGAATTGTTTCAATTGAACTAAGTCCAATGATTTTTCACCTTCCAATGTTTTATTCATTAAAAATCTTGTATTTCTCATGTGTTGTTTTTAATTTATCTATTTGTAGATTTTGAATAAAATTCTCAGTTACTAAAATCATCTATCATCATAATACTCTAACATGTAGCAAAGATAACTACGCTATTTGTCTGCATCTAAATGCTGTCCAATGAAAATTCATTAATAAATAAAAAAGTGTCACAAAAAATTATACCGTATAGAGAAAAAATAAAAATGATAGAATAAAAAATTACATTAAAGAACACTTTGAGTGACATTTATTGAAAATAGGATAATTAAACATAAATACTAGCATATACATGTACAAGAAAGGTAAAAATGCATTTATTATATAAATAAATAATAATAATATCAAAGGACTGAAGAAAAAAGGATAAACCTAAAAAAACACACATGGATGTTGTCCAAAATTATTTACTAAGAAAAAATGGAACACCTCAAACATTAATCAATAAGAACAAACACGATGTGCGGATTCACAAAGCCAACCGGATAATTAAATAATACACATGATGGTGGTGATGATGTTGATGGACTAATGGTGCAATCAAAAGATTGAAATATAAAAAATGAAACGTAAAAATAGATCGTAACACAATTATCAAAACCTGCATTGCTTAAATATAAGAAAAAAAGGTTATTTTGCTGTCCTAAGAGAAGGCCGCCGTTTACAGAATACAAATTAAACTAGCATAGAAAATATGAACTATAAGAACAAAAAGAGCAACCCGACTAGNGTTAATCAGTAAGAACAAACACGATATGCGGATTCACAAAGCCAACCCCGGATAATTAAATAATACACATGATGGTGGTGATGATGATGACGGACTAATGGTGCAATAAAAAGATTGAAATATAAAATATGAAACGGAAAAATAGATCGTAACACAGTTATCAAAACCTGCATTGCTTAAATAGAAGAAAAAAAGGTTATTTTGCTGTCCTAAGAGAAGGCCGCCATTTACAGAATACAAATTAAACTAGCATAGAAAATATGAACTATAAGAACAAAAAGAGCAACCCGACTAGTTTTCCGCTGTATTTTGGTTACCAATCTATGATAGAACAGCTTTTTCATGCATATTTACCATCTGCCGACCAAAAGAGCCTGAGTACAATATCTTGTGGTCGACAGAACAAAATACGCACCATGAAGAATGGAATATTCATTATTCACCAGCTACCCACAAAACCTGAAATAGTACATTCATAAAGCGTGTTATTATCAGCGAATCAAGATATATATCAGAAGATATAGGAATGGCATCAAAAAAGCACACACAAATTAATTTCAAACAGATTTTGCTGTTTTGCAGACATAAAATGAACCAAAATGAATTGAAGGTATCACAAAACAGATCACTAGTCCGTGAAACAATTAATTTCTCCTGTNACAATATCTTGTGGTCGACAGAACAAAATACGCACCATGAAGAATGGAATATTCATTATTCGCCAGCTACCCACCAAACCTGAAATAGTACATTCATAAAGTGTGTTATTATCAGCGAATAAAGATATATATCAGAAGATATAGGAATAACATCAAAAAAGCACACACAAATTAATTTCAAACAGATTTTGCTGTTTTGCAGACAAAAAATGAACCAAAATGAATTGAAGGTATCACAAAACAGATCACTAGTCCGTGAAACAATTAATTGCTCCTGTCTAATGGTAGAACAAAACATTTTCATGCCTATTGAAAATAGTTATTACAATAAAACAGCTTCAGATTGTCTGATATTGACAGATAGTGTAACAACCTTTCAAAGCAACTACCGACTCATTTCCAGCCTATATGAGATCAGCATCAACATCATTAGTTGTATCCAAATTCTTTGGGGTCAGTTTTTTTTAATTCTCATTCAGTCATAACTGAGCACTGAATAAGATATTAATTTAAATATGCACAATTTATGGCCATGTGGCATTTGCTCTAACCATTCTCCTTTGAAGTCATTCCACTTCAATTCTATCTATTTATTCTAATTATAGAGCTTCTATCAACAATCCAATCCACTTCCACTACCTTCTAATCAAGCAATGCTAAGCTTATGCAGTCTAATATAATTATTTTTCTATCTATTTTTATTTCATTATATGTTCATCATAATATTTTTAATCTAACAATAGAGAAAAAAAAAAGACAATGAGTAATAATTTGGGCTTTGTAGGTTGAGGGTCAATACTAAAAACAATAGATGTCTGCTGTTTGATGATGACATACTCTCATTTCCTGAAAAGCATAATAATCATTCTTTTTGTTTGATATCACTCTTTCATAATCTTAAATAGTTAACATCATCAAAATTTATAGAAGAATTTGTAAAAAGACAAAGTATGTAACAATCCAGCCTAATGGCTTAGAATAAACTAACTATCCACATATTTTTGTAAACTTTCAATATATATATATAAAAGAGCAACTAAAACACGAAGTATAGCACACATAAATCAAAACATCCATAAATAATAATGTAGTCTGCAAGTAGACATCTTAATCCATAGATATGCATGTCTCCTGGCTGACGGTGATACAACTGGGGCGAGTATCTTGAGAGCAAGGTGAATTTAACTTCATTCTGCATAACAGATCGATCACCCTTTACCAAACAAATAAATTTATCATATGCATGTCTCCTGGTTGACGGTGATACAACCAATCTCTGAAATTACTCACAAACTCATCCTACTATATCATGTGAATGGCTCTACCCTCATATCTCCTGCAACTGTCTTCGCCACCATCTCTCTACTTCTCCCTTTGATGCAAAAGTGGCAAAAGTAAACTCTCTCTGAAATGACCTAACAACTCATCTAAGATTTATTCTACTCTCAGCAGCCAATTTTCAGCATCCACCGGACCTCCTTCTCCATAAAAGAGAAGTGGTCACATATCCTGAAATAAATTTCAATACTTGTCCATCGAACCTCCCTCACTAGAACTGCTCTGAATCTAAGAGTTCATAATCATCTGAGTTACTACATTCATCATGTCCGCAAAAATATTTCACAGAAATCTATGAAGGTGTATCAACTTCTACCACATTATCTCTAACTTCTCCTTGATTGTCCATAATTTTGAAATAATATAAAGTAGATTTTAATTAGACACAATTTAACCCTTCATTAATATTACTTAAGAATTAATTTAATCATCCTACTGACACTTTTTCTATCATGATTCAACATAATTGCTTTGATACCACTTTTGTTATGACGCAGCCTGATAACTTAGAATTAACTAAGACAGGAATTGTCGTCAAGTAGTATTAACATTTAAATAACTACCCACATATTTTTATAAACATCCAATATATATAAAAGAGTCACTAAGAAGTCATAAAGTCTAACATACATAAATCAAAACATCCATAAATAATAATACGGTCTGCAAGTAAACATCTCAATCCACACATAACACACACACACATATATGTGCATTTTTTTTATATAGCAATATATTAATTAACTAATTTAAAATCTTAAATATACCTTTACTAACCTGATGCGCGCACAAGCGCCCTCCATCCTTTCTCACCTTCAATTGTGGCTCTACGTAGGTCAACAAGCATTTGACGCTGCCTCTATCTTCTTCCTTCTCTTTCTCTACACACAAGCACGAGACGACCTCCTCAACTAAGGCTCAGTTCCTCTTCCTCCACTATTTCACAAGGTAGTTGCGCACGAAGCCGCGACCTCCTCCCTTCCTCCTCGACCAATGGGCTAGGGCACAGCGCATGTAAGGACTTCTCCTTCCTTCTATTCCTTTGCAAGCCAGCACAATGTCAATGCCTCCTTGATGTCAATGCCTCCTCGATTAGGGTTCAGCTTCCTCTTCTCCTACACAAGTCCTCTGCCCTTATACGATGACTTCTTCGGCTTAATCTTCTCACACACAAGCCACAATTTAGGGTTGGTAATGAACCCTTGTCTTCTTTCTCTTCCTTATTCTCACAGCGACTTATTCCTCTTCCACTCTTTTTCTCGCTCTCCCTCTCATTCCGAATAAAAAGACAAAACATCTCCCTCAACTCCTAATATCAAACCGTAGAGACACGCCTCTCCCATTTATTTATTTATTATTATTATTATTATTATTATTAAAATTAAGTTATTACACCATTTTTAAAAACAAAAAATCACCAACACGTCTTATTATTACAAACAGTATTCTTATAAAACATAAAACTCCTTTTAACTTAAAACATCTCACTCTTCATTATGTCTTGTGATGCACCTGAAAAAAGTAAATAACAATGGGTTGAGTTGAAGTTAATGGCCCAAGTGAAGAGAGTAGAGAACATAATTACTTTAAAAATATTTATTTTTTAGCAAAATGATAATAATTGCAATTATGTAAGTAACAATAAATGAAGTGCAAAAAAAGTAGAAAGAAAAATGGAAATATACCTATGGTGGTGTAGCCATCTCAAGGCTTATGTCCCCTCTCCAGATCCTCTCAAAATTTTTCACCAAATCTTCTTTGCCAGTGGCAAAGAAACATTAAAATAATGCTTCATAACCAATAACGGAGTCACCCAATGCTTCTATACAAAGTGAGAAGCCCATTATTATTAGAGCAATGCACTACGTGACATCTCAAGCTTGAGGCATGAAACTGAGCACACCTTGCACAAGCTGCTAAGTAATGTCCATTGAAAAGATGAGCACTATGAGATCAAAGGCCTCTCTTTTCCAAACAATAAACAAAACTCTCAAAACACTGGCTCGTGCAGGTTCAAACACTGCACTTTCCATCAATTACGTTCATTTTAAACAATGTCACAGATGTTCTCTCCATGGAAGAGTTTTTTTTTTCTTCTTAAATGCCCTGCTATTGATTATCATGAATCTTTCAACCTTGTTATCATGCGAGTAATTATTTGACTCGTTCTCATCCTTGCTCACCCAAATGGTAAATACTCAAAATGCTATAAATCAATAATTTTTTACTTCATTTCCACCTATTGATGATGTGTACACGAGACAAACTCTTGGATTTCATAATCAAAATAACCCAACCCATGTACCCACTCCAACAAGCACATATGGCCTCAAGCAAGTTCCCAATGCTTCATATCAACAACTCTGTAACTTTCTATTATCTACTGCATTTATTAACTCAAAATTTGATCGANCAAAAAGCACCAAAGCGTCTTATTATTACAAACATTATTCTTATAAAACATAAAACTCCTTTTAACTTAAAACATCTCACTCTTCATTATGTCTTGTGATGCACCTGAAAAAAGTAAATAACAATGGGTTGAGTTGAAGTTAATGGCCCAAGTGAAGAGAGGAGAGAACATAATTACTTTGAAAAAATTTCTTTTTTAGCAAAATGATAATAATTGTAGTTATGTAAGTAACAATAAATGAAGTGCAAAAAAGTAAAAAGAAAAATGGAAATATACCTATGGTGGTGTAGCCATCTCAAGGCTTATGTCCGCTTTCCAGATCCTCTCAAAATTTTTCACCAAATCTTCTTCGCCAATGGCAAAGAAACATTAAAATAATGCTTCTTAACGAATAACAGAGTCACCCAATGCTTCTATACAAAGTGAGAAACCCATTATTATCAGAGCAATGCACCACGTCACATCTCAAACTTGAGGCATGAAACTGAGCACACCTTGCACAAGATGCTAAGTAATGTCCATTGAAACGATGAGCACTATGAGATCAAAGCCCTCTTTTTCCAAACAATAAACAAAACTCTCAAAACACTCACTCGAGCGGGTTCAAACACTGCACTTTCCATCAAGTACGTTCATTTTAAACAATGTCACAGATGTTCTCTCCATGGAAGAGTTTTTTTTTCTTCTTAAATGCCCTGCTATTGATTATCATGAATCTTTCAACCTTGTTATCAAGCGAGTAATTATTTGACTCATTCTCACCCTTGCTCACCCCAATGGTAAATACTCAAAATGCTATAAATCAATAATGTTTTACTTCATTTTCACCTATTGATGATGTGTACACGAGACAAACACTTGGATTTCAAAATCAAAATAACCCAACCCATGTACCCATCTCCAACAAGCACATATGGCCTAAACAAGTCCCCAATGCTTCATATCAACAACTCTGTAACTTTCTATTATCTACTGCATTTATTAACTCAAAATTTGATCGACTTTGCAATGACGTTTGTCAATCATGCAAGTATATATGTCGATCAAATAATATACGAATTATGAGTACGTGTATCAATTCCACAGAGAATGAGTTAATTATCGTACTATATATACTTTGAGTTAATTCTATCTCATATATGACTTTGAGTATTATGTATACATAGTACAAAAATTAACTAAAATTAACTCAATCAAAGCATGCATACTATGTATAATATATGACTTGAGTACTATGTTTAATATGAATTTGAGAACTATGCATACATACATTGATTTAATTTTATCTCATATGTCAATGTATATTTTGAGTCAATTTTATCTCATAAATGACTTTTGAGTACTATGTATACATAGTATGAAAATTAACTAAAACTAACTCAATCAAAGCATGTATACAATGTATATGGTATGACTGGTGTAATATGTTTAAAGGACTTTGAAAACTATGTATACATACTTCGAGCTAATTTTAGTCCTATGTATACATGTCAATCATGAAAGTATACATGTTAATAATGCAAATATACATCTTGATCAAATAGCATATGAATTATGGTTCAACAATCAAAACATGAACTTCTCTAAATTTTACAAAATACTAATCTAAATGAGAGATAAAATTACATAATATGTATGATTTGAAATGAAAAAATAATTTGCATTCACTAAATCAAAACAAAGATACATGAGTTAAAGAAAAGATAGAACCTGATAAAATTTCAATCTTTAATTCCAAGTGACGCACACCACTAGTAGTTCCCTCGATTACAAGCACTCTTTTCTTGCTCTCACAATCACTTCCTAAGATCTCTCCAGACTCTAACACATACACTCAAAGTGAGAAAATAGTTAGAGACTAGATAAGATAAACATTGCCCCCACCTTATTCCTTCAAATGTCTCCTATTTAAGCATATGGATCACCGAAACTTTCTTGGAACCGTGCATACTGTCAAAAGACGTTTCTGGCCGCCTAGGCTCTAGGCTGGGGCACTGATTTTTTAAGCTCTTAGTATTTGTAATGCAGGAGCCTTCCTCTTCAAGCGTCAAAGCGTCAAGGGGCCTAGGTGTTAGTATGAGTGCCACCTTTATAAGTATGAGTGCCTCCTTGCCGGCTTCTCTATTTTTCTTGTAAATTCTCGAGCTGATTCAGGCACCTAGGTGCCACAGATTGGCACCAGAGCAGTGGGCAAGAGCTTGGCATGAATTTGGCTCTTTATGCTCTCATTGATGACTTTCAACTTGTATATTGCATACACGAATACATATACCCTCAAAAAATATAAAAATGACACAAAAAACAGAGAAAATATAAAAAATACCACAATATATTTTCTACACATCAAATTCCCCCAAACTTAAACATTAACTGCCCTCAAGAAATTCAAAACTTAAATTTATACTTTTTCAAAATTAATGGCAAATTATGATTTAAGATTGCATTCTTCCTTAATAATGAAGTAAATAGATAAATTAAAGTGTACCAATATCTTCTTAAGATTGAAATTTTACTAAAAATCCTCAATAGCTCACCTTTACATATATTAATACCCTTTTATATGAATATCCCTAAATTACTTATTTTTAGTCGACTAAAATAATATTAATTCTCAAATATATATAAAATTCAATTACTTATCAAACAAATAATAGTAATTCTGGTATTATTTTCATAAATACAATATTTGGAGTTTGGCTTAAGAAAAATTTTGATTTTTTTACTTTTAAAGGGGTGATTGGTACTATATTTTGAATTCAAGTTTAAACTCAAATTTCTCCTCTTAAACTCCCAAATTTGTATCTTTACAAACATGAGTCGTTGCTATTTTTCCTCTTTCTTCTAATTTTTCTCTTTTCTTTTCATGAGGATTACTATATTTGGTTAAACTTTTCCGTTAAAACTTTAAATCTCAATTACATCCTAACTCAATTCAAAAAATTATAATTTAAGAGATACTAACTACAATTAAATTATTTAGATTGATTAGTTATTAAATTTTATAACATAAATCAATTAATTTTATATGTATTCAATTTACACCAAGTGTTTAAGAATTCTTATATAATAGAGTAATTAATTGTAGGAGGTCAATTATTTGTGAGTTAATAATAATTTCAATACTTAATAAAGATCACGTTACATTTACTTTTTTTACCTATTATTATATGATACTGAATAGTAATTAAATTCGCAATTTTTTATGGAGGTCTAAGATTTAGAGATTCATTCATATTTTAGACAAAAATTAACAAAAATCCCTCCCCCAAACTTATTTTACACTAATTACATGAAAAATAAAAATAAAAATAACGAAGAAAGGAAATACATAGCATAGAACATGAACCTAAACATATAACAATGAAGATATGCTATCATGAAACAGATATAACAAGAATAGAAGTATACGCAGATCTAACTAGCATGTTCATCACAAATCAAGCCCATAACAACTCATAACATCTGCAGAAAGTAAATATCACATATCCACATAAATATGAGTCTCATCACATAACAACATGAAAAAAAGAAATAAAAAATCAGTCAACATAACGCATAGAAATAACAAACATATAGGTCCGGCTACCACAACACCAATAAAATAAAAGAAAAATGCAATAGGAAAAACAAAATCAGAATATCTCAAAGAACAGGCATCTCCGCCCTCATCATCATCATTATCGCCATCATCATTATCATCATCATCATCGTCGTCATCGTCATCCTCATCATCCTCCATCTGTTGGGCTCTATTACCAAAGAATCTAAAGGGTGGAGCTTCAGGAAGTTGAGTAGTGTTCGGCCCCTAGTCCATCTGGGCATGTCAGATCATCTTTGTCAGAGCTACATTGGCTTGCACCTGGTAGTTGTGCTAGCGTTGGTGTTAGATAATAATTGAATCATTGGCCTATGTCATGTTGTCACCACTGAATGATAGTGACATCGTCACTAAGATTGTATTACCGCTCAGAAATAGAAGTGAGTGAAGAAAAAAGTCTCTGTTGGGAGGGAGCGGGTCTAGAAAAACTTTCTCAAAAAAAATTCTCACATAAATATTTATAGTTGTTGACCTCATTTTTGTGAGGTCCTTCCTTCATAGATCCTAAGATCTAGCTTTAGGAATTCCTGTTAACCATCTTAGAAAACTAGAAATTGGTACGCACCATTTTCGAAATTCCAAAAATACTTCCTATTTTCCTGTGATGTCTAACATTTATGCTCCAAAATCATCGTTTTATATACGAGCGGTTAAGGGCTATTGTGTAGAGACTCAAGGGAAATGTTCCTAATATGACTCCAAGCCTTAGGAAAACCTCCTCACGACTTTATCGTCATATGCGTACACTAAATGCACAAAATTCACTGAATTGCACAAGATCGAACATATATTGAGCCTAAAGGACGGGTAAAAATGCAAACATCTCCGAAAGACCTTCGACGACAAAATGGATTGCGTCAACGCGTCCGAAACACCAATTTTAGTAGAAAAATATACTCATATTGTCATATTTTCGATACAAAAAAATTGGCACGCAAATCGATGAACGCGTTAAAACAATCTCTGACTGCGAAACAAGCCGCGCCAGCGCGTCCTGAACATCAGAATTACTTTAAAATGATACCAATTTTGTTATGTTTTGATGCATGGATAAAACACAAATTAAATTTTTATTTTTTAAAATATTAAATATTTTTTTATATAAATATCCTTAAATTATAATTATATTAAACCTAAATCCTATTTACACCTCTACCCTCGCTTAAATCCTCGTTCGACTCATCTAGTAGCTCAATCCCGCGGCTCATCTCCCTCTCCTCTGTGTGCCCTAGATCCACACGTGTCTTCCTCTGTCGATTCGCATACACGGCTTGCCTCCTTGAGCTTCCCCTTGGCTTTTCGGCTCTCCAATTGCAGGAAGCGAACTGGCCGACCCTTCTCCTTCTCGAGGCTTTATTGTCTCCCTCTTTACTGTGGCATTTACTACCCCATTGTATGATTCGTTGCTAGTGAGGCTGGTTGGTGGCTCTTTCTCCTCCTCTCTGCCTATAAAACGATTTCCTAGTCTACTGTGTTGGGTTGTTGAAATTTTTGAGAGAGAAAGGGAGGGTTTTTGAGAGAAGAAGGCTTGGATTCTTCTTACTGTGGGGGAAAGCTACTTCTTTCTGATATGTTGTTCGAGGGGAGTTATTATTTCTCTCTGTTAGCTGATACTCTTGTGGTTAAAGAACCGGGAGCTAGAAGTCATGGGGGCTATTTGAGTGAGGCTTTCGGGAGGGATTGCTGCGGGGGGTGTTTCTTTCAATTTATTTTAGAACTTTGCTTTAAATCTGCATTAAAAAGGTATTCTCTTCCTCTCCTCTACTCGGCACTATTTCAGATGACATGAAAGTACTTCATATCTCATGTGAAAACAAGATTTGGGCTTGTTTCTTAAAATTTAAGCATGAATAGTTCCTAAAAAAATCTGAATAGAGCATGTATAGGATGCCTTTATTCATCTTGCTTGAGATATGTGGAAGAATCATAATGGTAGTTTTGAGAAGAGATTTACCCCTCTAGAAATGCATGTTAGAGGAAATTGTCAAAGCTTTTATTATTGTTATTCATGCTTAGAATAAATGTTGGAAAATGTTGGCTTTAAAAGGATTTATTCATGTTTACGGATTGTCTATCACTATTTGATACAAAAGCTGGAACCCTCTTATCTTGGAGCTCGGTTTAGTCTCTATGTTGTTCGGTTTTGTCCATCTTGGGCTCGGTTTTAGTTGTGCAGGGTTGGATAAATGCTGGAATCATTGTTCTTATTTTTGCCCATAAGCCGAGCTTGGTTTTGGATCATTTTATAACGTATAAATGGCTGGAATTTGGTTTCAAAGTTTGTTTTTTTATGGTGGATATGGTTTCGGTTTTGCCCCTGTGTTGGGCTGAGTTTTGCCCCTTTGCTGCTTGATTTCGGCCCCCCTTCTTTGGGCTCAGATCTAGTTCTTTTCAGATGGGTAAATACTGAATGTTATTTTCTAGTTTGCCCCTTTGTGTTGGGCTCAATTTATCCTTATGCCGGCTAGGTTTGGCCCCCTGTGTTGGGCTCGATTTAGTCTCTATGCTGTTAAGTTTTGCCCCCCCCCTCCCCCTGTGATGGCTCGGTTTCTGCCCATATGCTGCTCAGTTTAGCCTTTATGCTGCTCTATTTTTGCCTTTGTACTGACTTAGTTTTGCCCCTGTGCTGGCTTGGTTAGTCCTTATGCTGGCTTGGTTTGTTCCTTATGTTCGACTTGGTTGGGCTTCTTTTGAGGTTGTACTCGAGTTGAAATCCCTTATTGTTAAAATTATTCCTGGAGTTTAGTCTCACTCTTGCTTGAAGTTGGTTTGTATTATGGATGGGGCTCGATTTTCCCTGGGTTCGGGTTGGCCTTTTACTAGACTCAGTTTGTGCTCCTTTTGGTGAGTTATTTTGGCTAAAATTCCTTATATGTTTGGACTATTTCTTTGGGCTTAGTTTACCCCTTTGGTGGGTTCAGCTTAAGCTTCTTTTGGTATTATATTTTGGCTGAAATCTCTTATTGCTTAGAATTGTCCCTTGGATTTAATTTGATTTTTTTTTTTTGTTGGGCATGGCTTGGTTGGAGGTCTCCCTTCTCTTTTGGCCTTACCCCGAGCTCTCTTCTCTTTTGGCTTTACTCGTGAGCTGAATTTGGAGTTTGGTTGTGTTTCTTATTGCCTTACCCGTGAGCTGGATTTGGAGCTTGGTTGGGATTCTTGCTGTCTTACCCGTGGGCTCTCCTCTTCTTGTTGCCTTACCCGTAAGTTCTCCTCTCTTTTGGCTCGTACCCGTGAGCTGGATTTGGAGCTCGGTTGTGATTCTTATTGCCTTACCCGTGAGCTCTCCCTTCCCTTATTGTCTTGCCCGTAAGCTTTAACTTGTGACCTCTTAGTGGAATAAATTGGGTTGGTGGTTATCTCTTTCTATTGCCTTGGTCATAGATAATTACAAGAATAATTTCATTTTAATGAGATATAAAAGAAAAGGGAAAAGAGCTTTTGATTAAAGATGAAGTTGAATGGGATTGATCCAATTATATAAATGTGAGAAAATGATATCCTTCTGGGATTGATTCGAGGACCTTAGGCTCTATTTTTTAGGTCTTTTTTATATGAGTTTGAGAATTGCACTACTTTTTTTTCCATCGATCTTTTGGGTGGATCATTTCTCCCCTCTCATCCCCATTTTTATTCTTTTCTTTTCTTGCTTCTTAGTTCGGTTTTCTGTGCTTATGTCTGATACATAAGTGCTCATGTATGGTCCTTTTGCTATATGTGAAACCATCAAACAAGATCGCGAGTAGGTCGGTTTTTTTTGGGGCATAGGGCGATGATGACAAAGGCACGCCGGTTGTAGAGTAGAATGATATCTCATCCTACAACGTCAAGACTCAATTCTGGGACCTGATAAACTGTAGGATGAAAGTATCATTCACCAACATAAGACTAGAGAAAGACTCGTACCTTCTTAGGTTGTTGGTAGTCCTAGGCTCGGTGACGTGATTGACTTGTGGACAACCATTTCTTTTTTCAAAATTAATAAAACAAATTGATAAGAATAGATACAATATTTATAAAAATATTTTCTTTATAAAAATCAAAATTAAAACAATTTTCCTTTTGTATGCTTAAAATACATATGCATGTTAAAACTTAAATTTTAAAAATGTGTCACAAATTGGGTTGTCCACTTGTTGATTACCGATCATAGGCTAAGGAATATCCTTCTAGTTAGATTCAGTAGGACATCCTTCTAGTGGAGTGTCGGGATTTACGAATCCGAGTGACCGAGTAGCTTTCGATGAAACTCGAGTACAAGTATATATTTGAGCTTAGCCCCGACCCGAGTGTTTGCGGTCCCCTCTTTTCAGATTTTTTTTCGTATGTTTTCTTGGAATTTTGGACAAGGCACTCGTGGTCTTTTCTTCGGGATTTTCCCGATATTTATTATTATTTTTTTCAATTTTTTCGAATCTTTCGTCGTGGATTTATTCGTCGATTTTCTCAAGGTTTCCAAACAATTTTTCTTTATACATTGAATAATAGCTAGCTTAAAGGAACAACAGACTTCTCAAATTTACAGGTGTGATTTACCTTGCAGTATTTTTATATTTATTTCCTAGCATGTTATATTACTTTCCCAGCATATTATACTACTCTTTCTAGCACGTTATACTCTACTTTCAGAATGTTATACTGTCTTTTCTTTCTATTGTATACTATACTTTTCTTTTCTTTTTATACTACATGTTTAGTTATTTTGATAACGTTATGTCTTAGTTTAAGAAAACCTAGTGGTTGTATAGGATTTACACTAAACCAGAAAGTGTTACTACGAAGAGCTTGGAGCAAACATCGTGGGCAGCACAACGAGAAACAACTTCAAAGTGGATCTGCGACAGCAAAACATCAAAACACATCACATAAACATCTTCACATTACCTATCTCTTCATTTAGTTTAAATAAGAACTCATAGGATCACCCTTTAGGCTTTTGCACAACTCTGTTGTGCAATTATAAGTCCTAACACTTTAGAATTCCGATGTTATCGTGCGGTACGGTGTAAATCCTCCTATCTTTTTAGGCTATTTGCACAGTTCGATATTGGGTAAACATAAGTTCTAAATCCTAAATAATTTGCAGGATTGAAATATCAAATTACATCATTTCAAAAGACATAAAGCCGAACATTAGGATAGTTGGGACATCCTCAGGGTTTCTCCTGGATCTGTGATGTCTCCCATTATTCATTCTTTTGAATTCCTTAAAATAATTGTTCTTATTTTGAGTCATTCTCATTTGATTTTCCTGTATTCAATCGTGAAAACCTAAACTTTGAAATCTTGAAGGCAAAATCACATAATCTTAATCGAGAGTTTTCTTAAGTGATCCACAGTCATTTAAGATGTAATCAACTATAGGGGTTTGCCTCTATAGGGAACCTGTTGGTCTTTTTATAAAATAAATCATATCTAATTTTTTATGTTAGATAGGGGAACTTGTTAGTTTTTTTATAAAATATTTCGCAGACCAAAACGGATGTCACAAATTATTTTGTATATGTGATTGAATCTCTATTACAAGTGATATATTTATTCTTCGGGATAAGTGTATTACTTGTAGTATTGTATTCAATCATCTAAACTATTTAAAATGTGAAACTCGTTTGGTCTCACATATTTTAAAATTAAAATGTTACTTTTAAAAATTAAAAAGGGTTATATTCATATTTAAATTATTTTCAAAGTCACAAAATCATCACTTTTACAAATTACGAAGTTAAAATGGCCGACAATAGTCTTCTTCATTATGGCTCTATTAGGATTTATCTGCTCCTCATAAGCTTCATATTTAACTTCGATCTGCACACATAAAGCAAAAACCACAAAAGGATGTCAAAGGCTTATCGTCATCCCCCCTTTAAAGATATTAAAGATGGACAGGTTGATAATATTTCATATATCAATAGATTTTCTTCTTCTAGATACAATAATTCAGAATACCTCTATCCTTAGTAATCTCACAAAATATTTGTGGAAGGAAAAAGTTTTGTAAAAATGAAATAATGTGAAGTCGTAGATTTGACATTTAAAGCAATGGACGAAAAGTTAATAAGCTTTATTATCATGAATGTGCCAGCCAATACAGGAATCAGTCAACAAGGTAATGATTTCAATAAAATTAGAATCAAATGGCATGAAATGAGAGTAATCATACTCAGTGATGTCAGAAAGCTCAAAAATTGAATTGATTTTAAATGAACTGAAATCAATATGTTTACCCCCTTATAAACGTGTTTCTATCATGTCGTTCCTTCAAATTGGCATAAAACACTCGAACAACAAGAATCACATCAATCTCAATTTCAAAACAAAGTCTCCCTCGCCTTCTATAAATCAACCCTTCTATCCTACCCTAAGATTAAGAAATCTCCTTTTAGAAATGAGTTTCTTTGAAACTAAGAAATCATTGAATTTGGTGGTTGCCTCAATGCTAACAAAAATATTGAAATCAAAAGTTGTACGGTGTTTCTCAACCTTAGTTTTAGGGGTCATGCTAATCAAAAGAGGAAGAAAGGAAGAAGATTCAACGAAAACTAAGAAGAAAGGAAAATAACAAATAAATGATACATTAAAGCATCATAATCTCCTAGATCTTCTCTATCCCTCTCCCTATTTTTTCGGCGTCTAGGTAACAAAAAATAGCAAAAAAGATGAAAAGAATCAAAAGGAATTAATATAGGAATGGAAGTGGGGCGCCAGGTTTCCCATGTGTAGCGTCGAGTTTCCCATCCAAATATGTGAAATTGGGTGAAGTGCAACATGAGCAAAGCGCCTACGAGTCAGGTTGGGCGCTGCTAGGGCAGAGAGAAAAAGGCATCGGGTTTCAAATTTGAACGCCAAAGGCTACATCTCACATAACCTAATCCTTCTAAGGCAGACACATCATACAAACGCAAATCAAAACAAACCAAGCAAACACACAAACAAATACCACAAAATANTGATGCGCCTACGAATCAGATTGGGTGCTGCTAGGGCAGAGAGAAGAAGGCATCGAGTTTCAAATTTGAACACCAAAGGCTACATCTCACATAACCTAATCCTCCTAAGGCAGACACATCATACAAACGCAAATCAAAACAAACCAAGCAAACACACAAACAAATACCACAAAATAAAACGTGGGTTAACTCTCAAGAAACAGTGTGTTTAATGTTGTCGATCAGACAATGTCAAATCTTTAATTGAGATAACCTAACATAATGACTTCCCTATGACGAATCATATCACTTCGTAAAAAAAGTTTTAATATTTTTCCATTAACCTTAAAAACACGGGCAATTTCTGTCAACAATATTATCAACAACTCTAAATGAATAAACTTTTACTACAACGAATGGATTAGATCACCTGGACTTTAATTTTCTTGATAATAATTTCAATCATGAATTATAAAATAATAACTCTTATCCAAGCTTGAACTTCTTCCTAATAAGCTTTTGAGCATGTCACTTTTTATTTGTTAGCATGCCACTTATTTTTTGAGCAACCTTAAAAACACGTGTAATTTTTCTGTCAACAATACTATCAACAACTCTAAATGAATAAACTTTTACTACAACAAATGCATTAGATCACCTGGACTTTAATTTTCTTGATAATAATTTCAATCATGAATTATAAAATAATAACTCTTATCCAAGCTTGAAATCCTTCCTAATAAACTTTTGAGCATGCCACTTTTTATTTGTTCCGTATAAATCTTGACATTTTTATAAAGCTTGCATTCCAATTTCCTCCAATTCATTCAAATGTAATAACCTTTTTTCACAATTTTTTTAAATTTCAATAGGCGTTATATTAAAATTCCATAGGTAGATGATAGGTTTTTCAAAAATCAACCCATATGGAGCATATCTATGGGTGTCTTAAAGAAAGTCCTATAGGCCCATAATTCATCATCTAGCTTAAAGGCTCGATCTTTACTACTAGAGTTAACAGTTTTCTCTAAAATTCTTTTTAATCTCCCTACTAGAAACTCTTGTTAAACTGCTAGTCTAGGGGTGATATGTAGTAAATATCCTATTTTAATTTTCTATTTATCAATTGACATCTCAAATTGTTCATTACAAAAATAGTTTCTTTCATCACTAATGATAACTCTCGATGTTTCAAATCTATTAAAAAAGAGTTTCATTAAGAATTTTGAATACTTTGGGAATCACACTTGGGTAAAGTCAATACTTCAATCTATTTTGAGAAATAGTCTACAATAATCAAAATGTAAAAATTTCCTAAAGATGGCAAAAACCGTCCTAAAAAATTTATTTCCCAAACATAAAATATTTCAACCACCAGAATATCATTTAAGAGCATTTTATGTCTCCTAGAAATATTGTCTTCCCCGACACTTATCTCATTTTTTAATGTATTCATTAAAATCCTTAGACGGTTGGCTAATAAAATCCCGATGAGAAGATCTCAGAAGCAGTTTTAAAACCTCCAAAATGCCCTTTAAATTCAGAATTACGACAATATCTAATAATTTCTTCTACCTCCTCTAAAGGAACACATCTCCTAAAAATTTGATTCCTATAATTCCTAAAGAAATGATTCAACCCAAAAATGAAATTTTATATTAGAAAAACTTGTCTTTTGGTGATATGATAGATCATATGAAATGATTCCACCGACAATGAAATTAACAATGTCTGCAAATCAAAGAATATTTTGTTCAATGATCAAATAAAGTTGGCATCAAGAAAATTCTCATTAACATCATCTAATAAATGCTAAAAAATTTTCCTGGTCAAGTCTTAACAAGTGATCAATCACTTGATTCTCAGTACTTTTCTTATCCACTACCTCAATATCAAATTCTGGTAATAAATTATGCATTGGATCAAGCAGGGTTTCGCATCCTCATTAATGACAAGACATTTGATAGCTAGGTGGTAAGTATAAACCTTGACTTTGGTACCTATTAGGTAGAATCTAAATTTATCAAATATATATAATATAATTAGTGACTCTTTTTCGGTAAGTGTAATTAACTTGGGTTTTATTAAGAGTTCTACTGGCATACTATCACACGAAAAATCTTATCTTTACTTCGGCCTAGCACAGCTCCTATGGCATAATCACTAACACCACACATCAACTCAAAATGATATTGCAGTTAGGTGTTATTACAATAATAGGTGTTGTGATTAGTTTTTCATTTAATAATTCAAAGACTTTTAGACACTCCTTATCAAAATAAAGGTGCATTCTTCTCTAATAAATGACAATGGTTTAGAAATTTTAAAGAAGTCATTAACATATCTATGATAGAATCATGTATGTTCTAAAAAACTCCTAATCCCTTTTACAGATATAGATGGGAGTAACTTCTCTATAAACTAAATATTTATTTGATCTACTTTCATCCCTCTCTCAGAAATTTTGTCCTTACATTATGTCTTTAGCGACCATGAGTTGACATTTTTCAAAGTTCCGCACAAGATTAATCTCCTCACACATTTACAAAACTCTAGCCAGATGTTCAAGAAATATATCAAAAGAAGTGTCAAACATAGAAAACTCATCCATAAACAAATCAATCCCCTTCTCAAAAAGATATATATATATATATCATACATCTCTAGAAAGTGGCAAGGACATTGCATATTTCAAAGGGAAAAACAAAATAGCATAAAGACTAGTGAAAGTGATCTTGTCATGATATTTTTGTGCTATAGAAATTTAATGGTATCCTGAATATTTATCCATTAAGCAAAAATAAGGATCTCATGTCGAACTATCTAGCATTTGATCTAAAAAGCGCCGAAAAAAAGAACCTTTCTAAGTAGCCTTACGAAATTTCTTAAGACAATACAAATCTCCCAACATGTGACACTTCTAGTTGCTATAAGCTCATTCTTATCATTTTCCACAACAATCAATCCTTTTTTTAAAACATAGTGGATTGGACATAACCAGGTACTACATTTAACGATTTCATAATCTCCTTTTTTACTATATCCTTCATCACTAGTTTAAGCCTCCTTTGTGGATCAACCTTTGGTTCATTAGTCTATTCCATTAAAATTTTATGCCTGCATATGAAAGGGCTAATTCCTTTGATATATGATATGCTCTAACCAAAGGCTTTGCTAAAGTTCGTCAAAACTCTTATTAACTTTGACTCTTATAATTTACTTAAGCTAGAAGAAATGGCCATAAGCATAAAAAGGCATACGTCGAGTGCTTAGAGAGAACATTCAGTTCTAATTATGGGCTTATCTATAAAAGTACTAAAGTTTTGGAATTAATTGAGGTATCTAATAGCTAAACTTATCTCCGACCACTCAGGGGATTGCTTCCAACAATATTGCCACATATATTCTCAATTAAATCTTATTGTATTGGGTTTATCTCAAAAATTTCTTAAATTAGCTTTTCGCGCACCTTGCCACCACATCTATCTCTATGGCCAGTATTATCCCAATGATCTTGGAGAAACTCCACCAATTCCCAAATGTTACAAGTAATCTTCTGATCATTAACTCTCATGGTAAGTTGTCCTTTCTAAACATCAATGAAGACCCTTCTGATGACTTCGAAAGGTCTATCGGCTACGATTGGAATTTGTTTATCCTCCATTATATCTAAAACTGTAAAATCAACAGGGTAAATAAATTTATTCACCTTAACAAACACATCTTCTAAAACCTCCTTGAATAAGTCAAAAAACTAAAGAATTACAGACTTACAGTAATAGATTGAACCTCTCCTAATCCTAATCTTCTAAAGATTGATAAAGACATGAGATTTATGTTGGCTCCTAAGCGACATAGGGATTATCAAAAAAACTATCTCCTATGATGCAGGGAATGTTGAAGCTACATTGATCACTAATTTTTTTTGTGCAAGTATCTGAAGGATAGCACTATAGTCTTCAGTTAAGGTCACAATCTCATAATCACCTAGTTTTATTTTTTATCAAGTATGTCATTCATAAACAACATAGCTAAACATTTATTCCAAATTTTTCGCAAATGGGATATTTATGATCAGCTTTTGAAAACTTCTAAAGATTTAACTATGCTACTCTAACATTTGTTTTCGAAGCCTCTGAAAAAAAGATGGTGATGGTCTCTCTTGCACTTTCCTAAGAGGTGAGGCTAATTTTCCTAATTCTTGTGAAGCTTTATCAATATGTTTCTTAAGCTCAAACTCAGACTCCTCCACTCTATGCTCTTCCACTATATGTTCCTATAATTCCTTTCCACTCCTAAGTTTAATGATTATACATTGCTCATTTTCATTCTCTTTTGGATTCACTCAAGTGTTGCTAGGTAATGTCCCCCCGGTCTACTACTCAAGGAATTTGTTATCTGCCCCAATTTAATTTTCAATATTTATTATAATTGCAGCTTCATTTGTAAACGACTTTCCATCTGTACCACAACTTCTTTTAAAGATAACTTCGTATGCATAAATTGTGAATTAGAAGTAAATTCGGGCTGATAAGTTGGTTCGATCGAGATTATTTCTCTGATTATTTTAGTTGCCAAAAGAATCTGAATTTTTACTACCCCATGGTTGATTTCCTACGTTTTAATTGTTATTCCAATTGAAATCGGGTTATTCTTCCATTTTGGGTTATATGTATTGGAATAGGAGTTGATTGGATTGTTGTTTATAACATTCAAATGCTCAAAAAACAGCACTACACTGCACTAACTGTCCATATGCATTTTATTTGATTACTAGTAATTCTAATTAAAAATTTAAGCATAAATTGTTAAACTTTTTGGATATTGTGATATGATTATTACAGAAATTAGAACAAACAAATATTTATTGCATCAAAATAAATAACACAACCTGATTACATAAAGATAAGCACCTACAATTTCAGTGGTAGGCGATCTCTTCGAACAACTAGAATTCTAGAGGTAAACAATCTCTCCTAAACCCTAAACCTAAGACTCAAGAATACAATCACATTCATACCCCAACCCTAAGCATAATAAATCATATTTATACCCCATAGTAATAAGTGATAAAAAACTAAATTGCCCTTATGTGCCAACACAACAATACCCCCATCTCAAAAAAATTGATTGTCATCAATAAGGAAAAAAAGAAAACTGATGTTGGATCAAGTCGTATGGATCCCACATGGCGCCATCATCTAACAATGATTTCCATTTGATTGGAAATTCATAGCAAACCTCATAAGTTCGAAATGTCATTTGATTCACATCCTTTGGCCGCATCCGAATTTGTTGGTACCCTTACTTCAAATCACTCATGTAGAATACTGCAACCCCAAACAATGCATCCAGCAACTCATCGATCATCGGAATGGGAAATGTGTTCGATATTATTTCTTTATTCATTGTCTGATAACTCACATATAAACACCAACTCTCGTCCTTCTTGTCACTAGCAATATTGAGCTAAAGAAGTTTGCACTAAATTGTTTGATCCCGACCTCCAACATATCTTGAATCAATCTATCAATGTCGTTCTATTGTACTTGAGGGTAGTGATATGGACGCGCACTGATGGGAGAAACCCCTGCTTCAGGATTATTGCTTGCTCTAGTTTGCCCCTAATTCTTTTGCTCATACCACAACTTTAGATCTGTATAAGCCAGCGACACTGCCTTAATGTCGCGTGAATCCTTCTGCTTGTTGTTGCTCGCCTCTGCTTTAAACTCTTTCGCTCAATCTAATAGCTCCAGATCCGCCTAAAGCAGTTACACTACTTTGATGTTGTGATTTTGATGCTCAATTTTGCAGCAGGTGGATGCGGTTTTGCATGAAACTTCATGATCTTCATCATTTCTTCAAGAGGTGTGAACCTCCCCTCCATGGACGAGAAACGCTCATCTATTTCAAATCTGATGAGGCTCATCTCTTTGTCTAACTTCTTTTCCATAACATCTACTTTGTTGGTCACCATAACTCACCGAACAATTTTCGGTCGTGAAGGTTGAACTCTTTTACCCTGTCAACCTGTAGATGGCTTCGCAACTAGTTTGAATTGCAATGTTAGGCCAAGGATGTGTGCATCCGTACCTGCGATCCCGAAAAATTGGCAATTATTTCGCAAATCGCGATCCTTAGTCGCTCTCTATACATTATGATCCTTTCATTGCTTTCCTTAGGTCAATCACAACTGTCTTTGTATGTCACTATCCTGCAAGCTTCCCAATCACGGAGCCGCAATCCAATGGCAAGAGATTGACAGAATTACAATCTTCTAGTACTTAGTTGCGATCCTGACTACTGTGATGCGGCAATCCGACGTTGCTCTCCAGAATATGTGATTCAGTCAGTAACGGAAGTATGGAGATGAAGGCTCTATATGTTCTGGTCCTGTCAGTTTTCCATGCTTGTGCGAATCGTTATTGTATCGCGAGCTTTGGTCGTAAAGCCACACATGCGTGAATTGCGACTGCATCGTGAGGTTCGGTCATGCTGTAAGTCGGGATTCTATCGTTCTTTCCCACTAGAGCAAATGGATACTGCATCCCACGTTTCAGTCAAAAAGGATGTTATAGGACTTGATCCCGATCTGTCATCCTGTATGTCGTGATCCCAATGCTAACTACCAAGAATCTAATGTTTTGATACTAATTTGATATGAGTTTTATAAAAACTAAGGCAAATTTTATTTTATCAAAACAAAACAATACAACCTAAATACATAAAGATAAGCATCTACAATTCGAGAGGTAGGCAATCTCTCCCAACACCTACAATTCAAGAGATAGGCGATCTCTCTGAAACCCTAAATCTAAGACTTAATACCACAGTCTCATATACACCCCAACCCTAAGCATAGTAAGGCATATTTATACCCCATGATAAAAACTAATAATAGACAAATTTGCCCTTAAGTGTAACATATTGCATCTACCTAAAGTGCCAAAATACATAAAGCGTCTTGTTCGTGAATGATGGTTAGTCTTCTAAGTTTCACTCTAAAAAGATCATTAAAAATTATTAGTAGTCATCACCTCAATTAATACATAAGCCTCCTCATATGGTTTAGACATTAAAAAACCTTATGTTGCAGCATCTATAATTGACCTCAAAGATTTCACCTGACTATCATAAAAAGTCTGAATAATTAATCAATTGGTAGAGTGCAGTTTTGGCATTTCCTAAGCAAATCCTTGTACCTTTCTCAGGCTTCAAAACTAATTTTACTATTCAATTAGACAAAAGATGTTGTATCATTTCTATATTTGGCCATTTAGAATGTGGAAAGTACTTCAACTAGAATTTAGGCACGAGATCAGTCCAAATAGTGATAGGCCATGGTGCTAAATAATTTAACTACATTTTAGCATTATCTCTAAAGAAAAAAAAAACTAAGTCTAACAACATCATTTGAGATGTCATTATATCTAAAGGTCGTCAATAAGAAATCTAGCTAAATGTATATTTTGGTTGTTAGTAGTTGAAACTCTAAATCGATTGATTTGGATCATTTGAATTACGGCAGGTTTGAGTTCAAATGTATTGGCTTCCACGACAGAGTTATAATACTCCTAGTGAATTTCTCCTACCAAAGGGTTGACAAAATCCCTAAGCAATCGAATATTTTCTTTTAGTTTGTCATTTCTGATAAAAATTTTTTAAGTTCTGTGAGTTTTCTTAATTTTTTAGTGATTTTTATATATTTCAAGGTGATACTAGTTCAACGGATTTAAAAATATACATGCAACTTAGGACTAATTAGTGACCCTAAACTAATAGTCCACAATAAAAAAATCATAATTCAATTAAAAGAAAACCAAACAAAAAATTAGTAATTAAAACAAAATTTTATAATATTTTTTATTTTTGAAATTTTCAGCAAAAAAAATAACTAAAACACACAGCAAAACACAATAATACTATAGATTTTAAACCTAAACTTCAAATTTTCAATTAAAATTCTCCTAAATAGAAGTATTAACACCGTTCTCCGACAACGGTGCCAAAATTTTGATATGTTCTATAGTCACGCAGGTGTCAATTACACAATCATACATGTTGATCAAGTAGTATACAAATTATGAGTGCATGCATTGATCCCACAAAGAATGAGTTAATTTTCAAAGATGTGATCTTCTACTTTATTAATAATTGGTTTAGTTAGAATTGTCAATAATTTGGAAAATTTTAAAGGTTTTTCAATATTAATTTTAAAAAAAAACATAAACTACCTTGCAGAGTTTTCTAACAGTTGTAAGATTCTCCCTTGAATTTGTCCAATGAAATCCAAATTCCTCAAAATGATTTTTCTACTATAGTCAAACGAAGTATATTACTTTTAACTCTTTTTCAAGATATAACAAACGTTGGAATATCATGTTATAGTTAGGTTGCTCTAACCCTACAAGAATTTTCAAGCATCCACAATCCCCACTAAATTTATAAGAAAATACTAACAATGTTCAAACTCCACTAAACTCCTGTGTTTTAACCTAATTGTGCTTATAATCATCTTTTGATAGTCTTAAATTACTATTAATTTTAACTACTCAAATGGTCTGTTCGAATAAGAATAAGTTTAGAAGGTTAAAACAACTTCAAAAATAAAAAGGTCCATAAATGAAAGCATAAATTTCTCTAAAATTCACATAATACCAATCCAAGGGATAAAGGAAATATATGTACTATGAATGATTTGAAATGAAAATATAACTTGCATTCAGTAATTCAAAATAAAGACATAAAAGTAAAAAAAAAACATAGAACTTAATAAGATTACAATCTTTATTCCCAAATAATGCACACCAAACGATGTATATTCATGTTTATGTGGGCAACATTATTCTCGTATGTAGTAGTGTTGATCTTCTCCTTCAACAAGTCACCCATCTTGCTACAAAATTCTCATGTTGAATCCAAATCTGTACTGTGAGTCATGCTCAAGCAGAGAGCAATAAAATCTAAAGAGAGAAGTAGAAAGAGATAAAGAAGTGAAAAGAGATAAAATAAAATGCATAGACTTGCCTTGTAGAGAAGAATTGGGGTCTCCCCGGGCTTTTTGACTCATTTTACAAATAGAATATAGGGATTAAAAGAGAAATAGAGAAAGATCTCCTTACAGAAGATGAGTTTAGAAAAAGTAGTAAAAAGCTCCCCTCCCAACTTTTTTCTTCTTTTTTCATGCATGATATAATTATCCTATTTATAGAGAGGAATTATTAGGTGTGGGTAATGTATGCATGCATGCGAACTTCAGTGCAGCATGGTTGTATTTGTTATATTTTTGAGTTGTCTGAAAAATACAACCAATACAACCATATTGTACTGAAGTTCACATACATGCGGATTTCACACCTAATAATTTTTAATTTATATGAGATAGAGAGACCAAATAAAAAATTATATGTTTGTTCCTGCTTTAATAGAGGAGTTATAGGTTATTATTAACTTTTTATGGTATCTATTTTAATGAGGGTGTTGCAAATCTTTATAGTACATTTTAATGGTCCTCGCTTTAATAAGAGAATTACATATCTTTAAGGAGTTTATTTATTGTTTCCGCTTTAATAGAAAAGTTATAGGCTTTTATGGTGTTTTTTTATACTCATAACAAAATTTTAGCACTTTTTCATCATCTATTTTTGTATGAACCAGTAGATTGTCTCGAGATTCATGCAGACCGACTCCAGCTGGATGATATCATGACTGGTAAGGGGTGTCAATTCGGGCCAGCGAGTCGGGTTTGGATACAAATCAAAAATAACTTAACCCGAATAGGGTCAACCTGAACCCGACCCGAATAATAAATGGGCCAAAAACTAAGACCCAGACCCGAGCATGGCCTGCTAACCCAAATCATACCCGAAATTTTGTGCTTATCAAGTCATGTTTGGATTTTCGGGTTCAATCCCAACCCGATCTGAAAAATAAACGAGTTGATTTCTCTGACCCGAACCTAACTCAAAAAATACTCGAATCAACCCTAACTCGGATTTTTTCATGTCGAGTTCGAGTCTTGTTGGAGTGTCGGGTCAATTTTTTACACCCCAAATGACCGGCAATTTCCTAAGAGTCGGGTCACCAGTCAACACAGGCAACCAAATCAACGCAAGTGAATACCTCAAAACAGCGCCAACCAAAGAGTCGATTCAAAAAAAATGCTTATGAGCC
This sequence comes from Phalaenopsis hybrid cultivar, assembly GCA_002079205.1. Classification (NCBI taxonomy): domain Eukaryota; kingdom Viridiplantae; phylum Streptophyta; class Magnoliopsida; order Asparagales; family Orchidaceae; genus Phalaenopsis; species Phalaenopsis hybrid cultivar. The sequence continues at coordinate 77,927 of JXCR01070224.1, forward strand.
AACGAGATAACGCAAAAGAAGCCAAAACGGGGCACAAAGAATGCCCAAACAGGAAGTATCATCAATAATTCATGTAATTATATTTTTTTACTTTAAACTTTTTATTGTTTTTATTGCAATTGTCGCTATCAAAGAGTAAGAAAATCAAAAAACATAATATGTACGCTTAAAAACAATCAGCACGAATCTCAAAATAAACTAACAGTCTAGATAAAAAGATAAGACAAAAAGCTGTCAAAAATTGGTTATGAATAAAAAAATGCACCATAAATGTTTGTAACCCCCTCTGTTAAAGCGGAGATCATAAAAAGTCGTCATAAATATGTGTAACTCTCATAATAAAATGAGGATCATAAAAAGGCACCATAAACGTTTGTAACTCCCCTATTAAAGCAGATACCATAAAAGGATAATAATAGCATATAAATCTCTCATTAAAGCAGAGGCAAACATATAATTTTAGATTTTGTCTCTATCTCTTATAAAAAAGGGGATCATATCATATGTGAAAACAAAAAAGGAGGGAGGGGAACTTTTGGCTCTTTTATCAAGACTCATCTTCTGTAAGAGGAATGCACTTTTTTTCTCTTGTACTCCTTATATTCTATATATATAATGGCTCAAAGACCCCAGGAATACCCTAGTTCGACCCTACGTAAGTTTATGCATGTTATTTTATTTTTTCCCTTCTCTATTCCTTTCTATTTCTCCCTCATTGTTCATATTGCTCTGATCCTTCGACATGTCTCACAGGACAAATTTGAATTCAACATCATAAAAAATGCAGAAAGCATGAAGCATGCTAATAACAAGAAGGGAAGTGACACAAACGCAGAGAAATATAACTCAAAGACGCTCCTAATAGGAAGCTTGTTAAGGAGTTCATGCAACAACAAATCTGGAGCAATAAATGTTGTTTGCGTTATCTTCCTAGAAGTTTTGGCTCAGAAGCGAGTACTGTAAAAAGGTTGATCAACTCCCAACAGTCAAAACAAGACGACTGATTGTATATGCTTACTGCTCCATCAAATCTGAATAGTTGATATCTCACCCAGCAAATAAAAGGAGTGTTTTTGCATAGCTAATTTTGTGTTGACACAAATTTCTATAACAATATATTAGGTTCAACTGACACTAGGGGCACTCGGTTCTGAGCGATCAAACAAGAGTATAACAACAAAAGAAAGCAAATAAAAGGCGCCTCTCAAGGTCGAGCAAACAAAAGACTCTTCTTTGGGGCAAGCAAACAAAAGACTCCCCTGCAGGACGATAAAACAAAAGCTCGCCTCTATAACGAGAAAACAAAAAACTTCACTTCAGGGCAACCAAACAAAAAGATCCCCTCCGGGGCGAGCAAAAAAAAAGACTCGCCTCCGAAGGCAAGTAAATGAAAAACTCCAAAATGAGCTAGCAGCCAACGTCCTGACCTAGCAAATGGGATGGACAAAGACTAATACTCGAGCTAGATGATATCAAGATCGACAATTTCTCTAGAAGTTGAATTGTCAGTCGAAACAGACAACCAAATCAACGTAAGTGAATAACTCAACACAACACTGGCCAAGAGTCTACTAAAAGAAAAATACTTTAGAAGTCGGCGATTTAGCGCAAAAAATGTTAGAATGAACCACAACGAACACTTAAACAAAGAGTATAATCAACGATTCATGTAATCATATTTTTTGCTTTATAAATTTTTTTGTCATTATTGTAGTTATAGCTATCAAAGAGAAAGTAAATCAAGGAAATTTAATATGTAAACCCAAAAAAGATTTGTAGAAATCTAAAGACAATCCAATAGTCCATATAAAAAGATAGATGATAAAAATGTGTCAAAATCAGTTATCAGTATAAAAATACATCATAAAGACTTGTAACTCCCCTATTAAAAATGAGATCATAAAAAGGTACCATAAAACCCTGTAACATTTATATTAAAGTCAGAGCCATAAAAGGACACCATTAAAGTTTGTAACTCCTTTATTAAAATGAGGACAATGAAAAGATAATAATAACATGTAACTCTCCTTCTAAAGTAGAGGTAAGCATATAATTTTATACTTGGTCCTTGTATCTCTTAAAAATAAAAGAATCATACCATGTATGAAAATAAAATACAAAGAAAAGAGGGGGGATTTTGGTTCTTTTCTCTAGACTCATATTCTGTAAAATCTCTCCTTCTCTTGTCATCCATATATTCTATATATAAAATGGCAGAAAGTCTGAGGATACAGCAGTTCGCCCCTACGGGACAAGTTTGTGTTATTTTATTTCTCCTTTTTTTTCTCTTTTTTTTCCCTTAAGATTTCTACCGCTCTGATCTTTGAGCATGCATCACATGACAAATTTAAATTCAACATCATTGGTATGTTGTAACTTTTAGAATGTTAAATCCAAATTTGTCATGTGAGACAAGCTCAAAGATCAGGGCGCTAGAAATTTTGACGAAAAAGCAAAACGAGACAGAGAAAGGAAAAGTTCTCAAATAGCATCCATAAACTTGCCCCGCTGGTGCGAACTGGGGTATCCTCGAGCTCTTTAACCAGTTGTAAGTATAAAATATAAGGATTACAAGAGAATGGTAGAGAGATGTTTTTACAGAAGATTAGTCTAACGAAAGGAGTCAAAAGTCCCCTCCCACCTCTTTTTCATACCTAATATAATTCGCTTATTTATAGGAGATAGAGGAAACAACTCTAAAATTGCATGTTTTTCCTGCTTTATGAGTGAGTTACATGATATTATTATCTTCTTAAAGTCCTGCTTTAATAAAGGAGTTATTGGTATTTAAGTTGTCTTTTATGGTCTCCGCTTTAATAGGAAGTTATATGTCATTATGGTACATTTTTATGATCCTCGTTTTAATAAGAAAGTTACAGGTCTTTATGGTGTTTTTTTTATATTTATAACTGATTTTGACATTTTTTCGTCATTTATCTTTTTATCATCGTTATATTGTCTCAAGATTCGTGCATATCATTTTTTTTGTACATATTAATATTATCGATTTTTTTGTTCCTTAATAGCGATAACTGTGATAAAGGCAAGAAAATTTTTAAAGCAAAACAAAATTACATGAATAATTGATGATATTCGCTGTTTAGGCGCTCTCTATACTTCGTCTGAATTTTTTTTAGCTATCTCGTTGGCTCCGAAGAATTTTTCTCTGAATCAACTCTTTAGTCGGTGTTGTGTTGAGACATTCATTTATGTTGATTTGGTTGTCTGTGCTAACTGGCAACCTGACACTTGAAAAAAATTGTCGATCGTGTTATCATTCTGCTCGAGTCTTAATTTTCGCCAATCTCATTTACTAAATCGAACAGTCGATTACTCGCTTATCCCAAAGTTTTTCATTTGCTCGACCTTTGAGGGAAGTATTTTGTTTGTTCGCCCCAATTTTTTTCATTTGCTTGCCCTAGGAGGGGAGTCTTTTATTTAGGGCCCGTTTGGGACAGCATATCGGTGCGGCGGCGATTCGAAAATACCGCCTAAGCTTTTGTTTCTCAGTTTGGGGGCGCGTTAATGGAAACGCCATTTTTTATTTTACATTACACGTGGATCGTGGGTCTATCCCCACGATCCGCGTTCGGCCTCCTAGGATTTACCTTGTTGCCCTCGTGAATCAGTTCCGCTTCGGAGGCTTTCCTCTTAGATTCGAAGGCTTTCCTGAGGGACTTTCCTCTTAGATTTGAAGGCTTATCTCCTGCATCCCGCTTCCTCGCACGAATTCGTTCGGAAAGTAAAGATCTATTTTCTTTCCCCCCTTCCCAACTCGACGAGAAAGCTCTGGCTGATCCATCTGTTGAAATTTTTGGTGAATATAGAGGTGTTTAGAAGCCTAGATCTAGTTGTTGGTGTTTAGTTGCTCAAATGTTGTATACAGTTATATATATATATATATATATATATATAGTGAGAGAGAGAGATAGTTATTGTTATTTACACAATCTGGCATTCATATTTGATTTCAATGGCTTCATTCAAAGATGATTATCTTTGCCTTGATTCGAAGATGTACATTTCCATTTTTTTTTCTGTGTAACTGTTGTTGGGTCTTTTATGGTTGTCATAGTAATTACCATTGGGTCTTTTGTTGTTTGGTTATTGAAACTGGATGGATTGTGCCACTATTTAAAGCAGCTTGGATGGCCCTTCTTTCAGGGCAACCATTGTCTTCTGTATTTCATTCGATTATGAAAACTATTGTCCTGCACTAGATTTTGGTATGTTAGTAAGGAATTTCTAGCTACAAGCTTCAACCATTGCTATTCGATATGAGTTCTGTGGGGAATTGACATGCGTACCACACAAAGCTTTAATATATTTAAGGGGTGAATGATTTATGTTTCATTATGGCAGCATTTGGGAAGTTTTGTTCTTCTTACCTACTGGAATCACTCTAATTGAGATTTGCATATATGAGGCTTTATGTTTTTATAGTGGGAAGTTCTGTTTTTCTTACCCACTGGAATCATTATGGCATCATTTTAAATTTGCATTTGGGAGGCTTTATATTGTCCTGCACTGGATTTGTGGTATGTGGTATTATTTTCTTTTGGTAGCCTGCGAGATTTGGTTTGAAAGTTTTGTTGTAGAATTTCCTTGAGTTCTATTGAGATATTGAACATTAATAACGGGAAGCCAATTGCTATACAGTTGGGAATCATTCGGTTTCATTCTTGTCAATATTCAAGAGATGGTTGTATAATAGTGAATCATTTTGGCTTTTTTCTTGGAGAGATTCAATAGCTGATTGTGCAACTATGAATCATTGGGCTTCCTTCTAGAATAGATCTTGCAGTTGGGATTTTAATTTCTGGTTTGATTTTAAATTTTTAGTTGCAGAAGGAACCTTGGAAATGCAGGGAATGAAATGGTTATTAGTTGTTGGTTTGTTGCATTGGTCTCATATTCCTTTTTAAGCATTAGTTGTTGGTGAGTGACAAAATTCTGGCTACTGTAGTTACATTATCTGTTTTTAAAGTTACTATATATGACTGTCATAGTAACTGTTGTTGGGTCTTTTGTTGTTTGGTTATCAAAACTGGATGGATGGTGCATCTATTTGAAGCAGCTTGGTGGCGCTTCTTTCAGGGCAACCGCTGCTTTTGTGGTGTTTGGGATCAGCGGAGGAAAGCTCTGCAGTAAAAAATAATGAAAATCCAAGGCTCGGTTGATATATTTCTAAAATACTGCCATTTGCCAAGTAATATCTTATGAATCTTATGATTTGTTGTAGATATAGTGCTGGCGTAATTCAAGTTTTTGACTGAACTACTCTTTTTATAATAATTGTAGGACGATGAGCTCGAGGTATTCAGGGAAGTCTGGGAAAGTGATGTGTCGATGTGGGTTATTGTCTTTGCTACTCACGTCACGACATACACATAGCTACGAGCGACAATTCTACAGGTGTCTGCGGTGGGGACACGGACCGGAAGAATGCAAATTTTTCAGGTAGGCCGATAATGCAATTGTTTCTACGATATCCCATTTGGACACCACTGATCGGAGTTCGACGGTACCACAACGGGAGACCGCCGCATGTGGTTTGAGTGCTTCCATTTCAACGATATCACAGTCGTATAGGTTTGTTTGGGGTTCTGAGATATCAGAACCGGGCAACATTCATCGTGATGTGCTTTTACATTTTAAAGTTAATATTGTCATTTTTTTCCTTGTAATTTTAACATATTATTTTTTTCTTTTTTTTTTGGTCTTATTCTAATTCATATTAGTGTATGAACGTGTAGTTCACTTTCGTATATGTCACTGTGCTTATTGGATGTAATCAAAACTTTTTTAGTTATATAAATGTTATTCAACTTTTTTTGCATTTTCATGTCTTGATATTTGAGAAAATAACATTCTGTGTGACAGATTATTCATTTAACTAAAAAATCTGCAAATAAGTTGTTTACAAAACGCACAAAACAAACAGCTAAATAACTTATCCAGAACAGGGAGAGATTGGTCATTTATCCAGAATAAGTTGTCTTCCAAACGCATAAACCAAACAGTCAGCCAGCTTATTCGGATCAGCTGCTCATCAGCAGATTATCAGGATCAGCTGCTTATCAGCAGAAGCTGGATAAACTGCAGCTGCCCCAAACAAACTCTTAAGGTCTGTTTGGGGCAGCTTTTTGTGCGCGGCGGCGTTTTGAAAATGACGCCATTGCGTTTGGTAATAATGTTCGCACCAGCAGTGGTCGACCGCTGATACGCGCCCTAGTTTATTTTCACTACCCCATAGAATCTCTGCTACCTTCGCATCCTGCATTTATTTCGTGCGTTAGGTTGGATAAAGACATCTCGTGCCCTCCTCCGCTCCCCCTCGCCCTCGCCTTCTTCCTCACGGCCGTTGAGAGGTCAACGAAACACTCTCCCTCGCCCTCGCCCTTAGGAAGCCCTAGTTTCCTGCCTGGTATGCACCATTGTTTTCGATCCTTCTCTGATTATTCTAGATCTAGTTCGACCGTAGATGATGGATCATTGATGGTTACTGATTTTTATAGATCTGGCTTGTTGCATCTTTTTATGCACCATTGCTGGTTATTCTAGATCTTCCTTCACTTCTCTGATTTTGATAGATTTGGCTTTCAATGGTAATTGCTACATCTGTTAGGACCTTAGATGATGGATCGTTGCATCTTTGTATGCAGCAATGGTGTATCTTCTTAAGGCGGGTATACTTCTTGTTGAGTTCATATGCGTTTTTATCAATACCAGGAGAGTATATTTCTCATACCAGCTTTGATGGTTTACCACTATTGAGTTTTCTGATGATTTCCATAAACTTATCTGATTTTGCTAGATATGACTTTCAGCATGCGTGTTTTATGCCTTTACAGTTCTTTACATGATATGAAAATTTTGAGTGGTTTGTATGCAAAGAAATACAGGGCATTAGATTTCTCGATTCATTGGTGGCTATAAAATCGTTTTTTCTTTGAAAAATTTTAGTGGTTTATATGCAAAGATGAAAGACAGTCATTAAAGCCCTATGGAAATCTATTTTTGTATTCAAGAAAATTGTTTTGGCATTAGAGTGATATATCTAACCGTATCACATCTCTCTTGTTTTTTATTATGTTGTCTCAAGATGTATTCGAAGTGTGTTGCATGCAAAATTCTATTATACATTGGTTCGGTTGTGTGGATTATAAGGCAATTTTGTATTACATGAAACTCATATTTCTTTTAGGAATTTGGGTTTGAGAACTATTGATTTGATATGATAATTGCGGCAGTTGTATGGCATTGCGACAGTTGTAACCATATCCCACGTTTTAAACACATTTCTCAACTGATCTTCTCATACTCCGATTGTTGATGCATTCAAATTGGCTAAAGTTGTTATATGGTTTACACATGTGAATGTGACAGTTGTTTGGCATTGCGATTGTTGATGCTAGTAGGCAGCAGGAATGGATTCTTTCACTGTTAGAGCAACACATTGGTTCGGTTGCATGGAAATACATATTAGAAATATGGCTTCGGCATAATTGCTTCGATACATATTGGAAAAAACATATTGGAAGTAGCATATGAAATATAAGAGATATTTATGTAACCTAAAGCCTTTGCGCATATATGAGATAATGAAGTTGTACCATCTGAAAAACATGTTTAATTTTTATTTGTTAGTTGAGAAACTTTTATTATCACCAAAGAGATTAATGGAAGGGTGAATTGAAAGTTGTATTGTTCTCCCTTAAGATTTATAGTTATGTAACATTATACAATTGCATAATAAAGCATTTTCGATGTCTTACTGTGAATGTAGGTCAACGACCGAACCACAATTTATTTGTGTCCTTATATAATTTTTTTTTAGCTAACATGTAGACTGTTGTTTGTATTGGTGGCAATGTGATTATTTCGAGACTATTGTTGTTGTTGGGTTGTTGTTCTTGTTGGCTTGTATTGTTCTTGGCTTGAGATACATAATTACGAGCAAAGTGAATGTGCTGGTGCAATTATTTCTTAAATAATTCTATTGAGATTCAAAATTAAAAAGTGTTTATTCTCATTTGTTGCCTATAGTTTGATCATGTATAAAGCACTTGAAGGGGGCTCGTCCACAAAGTGGGATAAAGAAGTAACAAATATTTTTTGCGATCTGTGTATTAAAGAAATAGAACTGGGGAACAGACCAACAACGTATTTCAATAAGGAACGGTGGAAAAACATTGTTAAGAGATTCAAAGAATTAACTGGCAGAGATTACGATAGACTTAAATTTAAAAACAAATTGGACCAATTGAAGAAGAAGTGGAAAATAGAGAAAGATTTGAAACGTGGATCTACCGGTTTAGGTTGGAATCCTATTAAAAGGACAATTGAAGCTCCAACTGAATGGTGGGCTGAAAAGTTAGAGGTAATTCTCTATCTAATCCATAGAATGTTAGCTTCCCAATTTTTTCTTTCCTTAATTATAATTTCCTAACTATTCCCTCTAAATGATATGTCATTGGCGATACCGGCAACGAAGAAGTATAAACAGTGCGGAATTGAGCCGGAATTTGAAGAAAAACTTGACATAATATTTAAATGGATTGTCGCAACGGAAAAGTTTGCATTCAACCCTAGTGAATCCGATTTTACGAGGATATCAGATGAAATCACACCTGAGCCATTGACACCCGATGAAGAAGTGTCTAGCATTAACCAGAGGGATATGGGAGAGTCCAGTACAGTTATAAAGAGGCCCATGATTGCTAAGAAAAATAAAGAGAATGAACATTTTATAAACACCTCATTTGATCATTTAATTGAAGCTTTTGCAGCTCCACCAATCTCCGATGGTAACATATTAGA